>CAIGRO010222563.1:0-11339 GCA_903798355.1 Fraxinus baroniana | reverse complement strand
TTTTTTTAATCAACTCATTCCCAGTGGCGGATGGTTGAGATAAGTGACACGTGGAAGGATTTTACGGCGAGTAAGAAAGAGGAAGGTGGGTGGCAAATAGTCGGTTGGCGTTTGGTGGAAAGGCTGACACTGACGTTGACTCTTACGGTACGGAATACTCAACTCTGCACTGCTTTAATTAATTTATTTACTCCATCTGTTTTGTGCGTGTAAAGAGTGATGGAGAGAGAGAGAGAGAGAGAGAGTAAATTATAAATACATTGATTTGATTTTATAGAAAATAATAATATTGGCAAAATTATAAATAATTTTGACTAAATTTATTGCTTATTTATAAATAAAATAATTGCACTGAAGGTTCCAAATCTTTAAAAAAAATGTTAATATTACACTCAAACATTTAAATCATAGTAGCGAATGTTCCAAACCTTTCAAAATTATGCGAATTAGACGATTTTCATTAAAAACTCATTAGTTGATCAAAATTAAATGTTTGACCATAATTTGATCAATTTGAAACTTTTAATTAATTTAAAAAGGGAAATTTGTATTGAAGGTTCCAAACATTTAATAAGGTATGTTCGGTAGAGATTAAAAATTCAATTAAAATTAAAAATATAGCCGCTATTAGGTCCCACTCGTCTAACAAAAGTCAACAATAACGGTTAGTTTTTCAATTTAATCCGATTTTAATCTCTACCGAACACGCCCTAATTGTTCATCGAAATGAACTATTATAATTTTCGTTCAAAAAATTGTATTCTGATCAGAAATATTCATCTTCCCCAATTCACCCAACCTCAACGACTAATCTTTAACCCACCTAAGTGGGGGATCGTTCGCCACCGTAACTATTATTGATTTTGAAAATAAATTTTATGTCTTTATTTATTTATTTTAAGTTCTTTAATTACTCTAGTCATGAGTAAATGGTGTTGATGGGATGAGGAAAATGGGGTCGCAGGTGGAGGAAATGAGGTAGTGGCTGCAACTAAGGGTGTGGTGGCTATTGTGAGACTCACCAGCCAAGTTAGAGAAGGTTTGTTCCGTGGATGGGTTAAGGGGCAAGGTTGGGAGGATGAGGGAATCAGAGAAGATTAATATTTCTAGTCAACTGACAAATTTTTCGGTGGAAATTTTTAGAAGTCCTTTTGGCTCACTTAAATATTTGGGGACATCCACTGCATTTTTGAAAGGCTTGGGACCCTCAATGCTAATTTACCTTTTAAAATCAATTAAAGGTTAAAAGACTATTTTTCCCCTTTTAAGATTGGTTAAATTATGGTCAAACATCGACTTGGTCAACCAAAAGATTTTTGGTCGAAAACATCTAGAGATCCTTCTACATAATTTTGAAAGATTTGGAACCCCTACTGCTACGATTTAAAACTTTGAGCGTGATCCAGCACCTATTTAAAATGTTTGAAACGTTCACTACAATATCCCTTTATAAATTGTTATCCGAACATGTAGTTTGTTTTAATAAGATTTTACTTGTAGTAGTTTGTGATATAAGCAAATACTATTAATAGAGACGTGTACAACGTTGAACTTGTAGTACAGTCGAGCAAAAGTGTGCAATGAAGATTGGTCACAAATTCAAACTTTGTACTAACGAGGAGGAATCGAATAATCTAGAATGAATCGTAAGCGATCAATTCTTGTGGTAGAGTGATATTAAAACTCAGGGTTTGTAGTCCAAAATAAATGATGATATACGTGAGACATTCATAAACTTTAAATGAAGCGTAAAACAAATCGGACACGTTAAATTTTTTCACATTTGGTATGCAATATGAATAAGGCCAGACTTTTTATTTGAAAAAAAAAATGCTCGTTAGCAAAGTGTCGTAGCGATAATATAACATATACATTATATGCATTTTACAGCTAATAAAAAAGGTAATTGTCTCTTCTTCTATCCTTTATAAATATTTTCATCTTTTATAATATATAATTCATATTACCCTCACGATTTCCACATGATAATGGTAATAAAAATAGAACTAATAATAATTTTCTTCTTGTGACAATTAAATGGGGCCATGGAATCAAAACAAGTTGAGGGCTCTGTCTGTTGGTATGCATAATGAATGTAAACATAGGGGACATGCTTTGTGGTATTAATATTGACACAATTTCATCCCAATATATATTTCAAGATTTCGTTCCTATAAAATCTCTCCCATATTTGGCTCTCTTTAAATCCAGATATCGATGCAACATCAACATTAATGTATAGGGGTCCATCAAATAACTTCTATGATTTGATTTAAGAATCTTTGTGACAAGTAAAATATAATTTAAAAGGAAGATGCTATGTTTACATTATGATACACATAGCGCACCCCCCAATAGGGGGGACATACGTGTCCATTATGGACACCGCTATGTGTATCATAATGTACACATAGCACAACCCAATTTAAAATGAGTTAAGAAAATTGTGTAATAGTTGAAATGAACTTCATTATTGTTGTCGTTGTCTGTCGAGTAGTAGAAGTTGTTGTGGAATCTCATCTTCAAGTTCAAGATTTAGCATTGAATGTCAAAATGAATAATTCATTCATTTTAAGGATCCGTTGCTAGGGCACGAGGATTTTAAACTCTCTGAGTTATCAAGCTTTCGAATTGTGTAATTTTAGTTACAGAGCTTCTTTCTTATAGCATAAATGATCACCAAGCTTACGGAGTTGTTTCAAATTACTATTCACATATCACTTAGTAAATCTAAGATCTTTATTGCGATGTCTAGTGCCTTTTTCGTATGTAGCAAACGGTCTTTGAGTATATGGCATAAATAAGTTGAAAAATTATTTTCGAATGTGATTTTGATTTTATAGTACTCATCTAAACATTTTAACTCTTTCAATTTCGCATTTACTTTATTATTAGTGGATATCGATTTCGACCAATTCTTTTCCTTTCAATTTGCCACGTAAGCCTCGTCTTGTGAAACATAATCAAATTCATTAAATCTACTAATGAATTTATTCTAGAAGAAGTTCGGTGACAAACTACACATTTTTTGAATTTTGGTCATCAAAAGAAGCATATTAGGATTCACAAAATAAAAAAAGGGGTGTAATAATACAAAGTGTCAAGCTAAATATTGTGCAAGTCTCACTCTACAAGTCTCATCATCTAGTTTTTCTTCATCTATAATAAATTTAATCAAAATATGTTATACTCAAGATCTTACACATCAAAGACTCGTTTTTCTCGAGTTAGGCAAGGACTTCTTAAAAAGACTCATCATCTATTTTTTTCTCGTGTAATATATAAGATAATGCAATTAGTTCATGTCATAAAATAATTAAATTCAATCCAAACTAAACCTTAATCCAATCTAATCATTCATAAGCCCTTTTTTTCACAAGTTATAAGTTGAGAGATGTGTTGACAAGTGATCACCAATGTCTTTAAGCATGGAACAAATAGGGAGTTTTTGTAGAAAAAATAGTTCCATCAATAAAGCCAACACTATTAATTGAAAATGAACATTCAGAAAAAGCAAACAAAAGACAGAACATAAGAGGTCTGAAACTGTCAGTTGAAAGCAACTTACAACACATGTTTATAGCCAGCAAACTCATAAGAGGAATGACTCATCTACAATAATTATCTCTTAAGCATGTGATTAAATGCATGCAATTATGCCACATGCATGTCCTATGAAAAGTCTTCATATCATATTTTTTAAAAATATTCTATTAGAACCTACCTTGTTTGGCAGACCCCTACCACCCATGGACTCAGGCAGTGGCTAGTGGTCAAAGAACAGACTCTATTATTGCATTCAAACATTAAATTGTGATGCCTAGGTTGAGTCCAAAGTCGTTATGTTTGGTTGAGGTTAAGAGTCATAAGTGTGACAAGCAAGTAGGCTCGTTGCATTAGCAAGTTGAGCAGCAAATTATTCGTGTTAGCGACTAACATTGCACGAGTTGGCTCACAAATCGAGCGAGCTAGCTAGCTAACTCATGAGTCGTCCTTGGCGAGCCTACGAGCTTGCCTAAGTGAGTTGTTGCAACCATGCAAAAATGATGGAACCATACATCGGGTTCATCAAATTCGAATTTTGACTTCAAATCCAAGTTTTTTTTTTCTTTTTTTTTTTGTTCAATTTCGAATCAATAAATCGGGATTGCTTAAAATTTGATTTTCTTTACATTTAACTTTCAGCGTCCTCTAATATTTCATTCTCAACTCTTTAGCGGTATAATCTTGAAACCATCACTCTTCTAATTTTGCAGCGAAGTTTGCCAAGTGCGCACTCACGAGTAGCGACTATGGATTCCTACGTAAAAAAAAAAAAAAAAAAAAAAAGAATTAAATCTATTCTTTCAAAACTATGGAAATAGTATTTCTTTATCGTTTGATGCTACGTGTTATCTTCACAGTAATTAGTACATATATTTTGTAGCATTATATCTTGATGATACAATAATGCTTTAGGACATCCGCAACTTTAACTTTTCTTTTATTCTAGTCGGGTGAATATAATTTTGAGAGGTGCTAGACGTACAACATCGGTTGACAACGTCGGTCGACAACCTCTCACACGTTGGGTGGGTGGGGTGATAATTTTTTTTGTTTTTTTAAACACAATGGGACCCGCAACTGTGAGAGTGTTGTCAACCAACGTTGTGAACCGTTGTTGTACAAGTAGAATATTTGAAAAAGAACAACTATGCAAGGGGACAAGTCATTTCATCAAGGCTAACACATANTTTGTTTTTTTAAACACAATGGGATCCGCCACTGTGAGAGTGTTGTCAACCAACGTTGTGAACCGGTATTGTACAAGTAGAATATTTGTATAATTTTTATGTTAAGCGTTCACAGGCATACCTGCTGGCTGCTCGGCAGCTGTCGTCCGCTTTAGGTAGTAGCCTGAAAACTATTTTTTTTAAAATTTAATTAAAATTAAAAACTAAAAAAAGCTCGTGCCGGTTTTTGTTCGGTCGGCACCCAGCCACAATTTTTCAGCTCACGAGCCTTTACACCCCTAATATGAGTTAATGGCTTCAAGAAGATGAATGTAGTCTTTCGGTATCTTTTTAGATGTGCAACTATAGACTATTAATGTAAATAGTAAGTACGTATCGTATTTTAATCATCATTATATTATATTGCATTTATTTTATTTTTAAAATATTGTATACGAATTATTCATTGTGTACAATTTTTACTTCACCTACGTATTTTAATCAATCCCAAGTTTGAATAAAGAATGAAGATTTTTACAATTTTATAATGCTTTCGACAAAATATAATTTTTACGTTTACCTCTTCCTTATCATTAAATAATTATTGATAAAATATAATTTCTTACGTCTTCGTTGTAATTCGAGGAGTGAGAGCGTGATTTTCAGTTCAATTTTTTTTTTTTTTTAAACAAGTAGCGAGCAACGCTTGAGCATAATCTCCACATTGATGTAGCAAGCCAGCTTACACTCGACTCATCTCACACGCAAGTGTGAACCGGCTCGCATGATGAGCCGAGTCGTTCGATCTATTTAACATTCCTACTCGAACTTGAGTTCTTGGCCCAAGAACCTTAAACTAACATCCCACTTTTGATCGTGCAGAATATGTAATTTCTCCTGAGGAATTTCAATAAATTCAAATTTTCAGAATTGAATTCATTAAATGTTTGAACCTACCACCAGCCACCGACAATTACGGTCAACAAAATGCTATTTATTCAATAAATTATTATAATTGCCGTTGTAAGAATTCTAATTTTCTTGTCCAAGTGCACTTGCTTGCCTAACAGTTAGTTCAAATGTCAGGCATGTCCACATACCAAGTGCCTGAAATAGACAATCAGAAAGTAAACCTTTCATTAATGAGTTTGCTGGAAAAGATTAAACAGTTTAAGCAATTGGTACCATACAAGCCGCCCACTTGTATAATTCAGTAATTAAGATATATGTTAGTTAATGCTTTCATCTTTAACTGGTTTGAAATTTAAGGTCAGCAAAAACCACTCACTCCTTATCTCGAAAAACCAAAATTTCTTACCAGATTAAAGGAACCAGTTATCTTGATATTCTATGATTAAAATGCATGCCTGTCATCATTACTTCAGTTTCCTTGTTAGCAGAAAAAACACTTTTGCTGAATCGAAAAAACTATTTTCATTGAAATGTCAACATCTTGTAGCCCTGATTATGAATGATGAAAGTGATAAAACAGGCACATACATTGATTTTAGGTTGTGAATATAGCACCCCCACCACTCCCCACCCTTTTTGAGTCTGGACTTAATCATACTTTGTGCCTCCAAATAAGAATCATGTTTGCCAAACTTAAACAAACTCTCCTCCTGGTCCATGTTATGTGTTAAGATTTGTAGTTTTATCTTAAAATGTCAATTTTATTAAGAGGAGTAATCCAAATTCTTATAAATTGATCTATATTTTCATCTTTATTCGATGTGTGATTTTATCCCTTAATATGCCCCACAAGATAGTGACTCTTTCGAGCATACCAATCTTGAAATTCGTGTGCTCAATTTTTTTGAGTCTTAATTCGAATTACCCATTGGAGCTTAATACTCTGATATCATGTTGAGATTTAGAGTTCCATCTTAAAATGTCAGCTTTATTAAGAGAAGTAGTCAAAATCCTTATAAATTGGTTTATGTTTTCATTTTTATTCGATGTGAGATTTTATCCCTTAACATTATTGTGTGCCATGTTGACGCTAACAGCTAATAGAAAATCACATGAGGATGAATGTGCATGTGCTTCCTTGCATATGGTGCACTTGCTTAGTACACAGTATTAGACAAAAATAAATTGTCAAGATTTTACGTTTCTGTAGAGCCCTGGACATTTGTTATGAACATACAAATCCAAACAAGTTTTCAAGAATGCCTTTATTCGTTGATATACTAGAGATTGTTATTGCCCACAGACAATGGACTAGACCCCTTACCAAACAAGTCCTATGTTTTTGTCTAGCTACCTGAACAGGGCATTCAAGTGGAAGACAGAAAAAGAGGTAGCCTGATCTTAGGTAGAAGTTACAATAGGGTCTGGACAAGGGACCACATACTAAGAAAGACATGCTACATAAATAACTTGACCGTTTGATCTGGATGCTCCTCTCGTTTATATATATTTTATTTCATTTTCTTAGTAGCAAGGACAAAAGTTTGAGGAAAAGGAGAAGATAAACAAGCAAGTTTCCTTTAAACCTAGACACATACCAGATTTCAGATAGGACACACTTGTAACGTCATAGAATATTGAAATGGGAGAAAGGATTTGGATTTATTCATCAGAAATTTGTGTTCTAATTGCATCAATTAAAACTGAAGAAGGGGAAAGTACAAGAATTATTCACTCGTGTTTACGAATAAGTAGAAGAGCAGAAATAAGATGGATGGCATCGTAATTCAATAAGTTTCTTCTTTTCATTTCCTTCTCTAAACATTCAAGAGTAGGAAGGGTGTTAAACATACGAGAATTAATCATTATCAAAATTATGTGTCCAATTAATCAAAATTTTAATTCTCAATATTTGGTAAAGAAATGTTCTAAACTTAGGATACAAGTCTCAGAGCAACAGGTGCAATCGTAAGTTCATATCAAGATATTCCAAAGATTACTTAGAAAACTATATGCCGAAAAGATGTTTAGTTATTGTCTGTTTCTAATGGGACGATCATGTATGTCGTACTGTATTGACCGTCACTATGACAACTGACTTATTGGAGAAATATAGCCCAAGAGCTTAACTAACTTAACTGTACACCTTAGCCAATTTAAATTTACTTCAAGGTCATAAAAACACTGAAGATTAATGCATAACTCAATAATTATCAAAGAGATGGGCATGCCATTGTTTTTTAAACATATTTACAAGAGATAAAAGTGCAAACATTCAAACAATCAGCAGGGAGTCCTAAGCATTTTCTCAGAAAGCCCTTCCCCTTATAAGTCCCTTGTTCTGGGAGAGAGCTCTTTTCTCCAACACAGATAATAATCAAGCTATTATTCAGTCAAAGAAGGATGATGCACTTCTCTGATTTAGATATCCATCCATTTATGGATTAGTATGCTAAAATAGCTCCAATGCTTGATTTAAGAAAGGAAAACAGAAAGGCAGAGGAAAAAATCACTGGAGATGAAATTTGGAGTTAACATATAGCCAACCGTCTGCAGATTCCAATGATTACCGCTATTATTAATCTTCCTCCTCAACCCTGAATGAAATAATTGGCAAGGAAAATGTAACATGCATATAGTATAGCAAGAAAATGAAAAGTTAATTAGCGTTCTCACTTAGATGCTAAAGGTTTGCTTGAGCTGGTAAAACTTACTTTGGCTTGTCAGTTAAAGTCACCAAAGCTCTAAGTACACCTGGACCGATCTTGTCGGCAAGAACACCCTTTTCGGAAATCGAAAAGGACTTTTCTTTGACATAGCTCTGAAGTTTTTTAGATTCGTAGTCAAAAAGTGTTTGATCTGCATGACATTGTATACCAGCTATAAGCAAACCAAGATCAAGACTCCAATCAGAGCAGAAATATAGTTTAACGTCAATGATTGAATCAGCTTAAAGTCCAGTTTAATTACATATTCTCCTCCATGATCATAAAGTGCATGGGATATAGTCATACTGCTACACTAGGACATGATAGCAGATATACCAGTGTAAGTTTCTTCCATTTTCAATATTTTCTTTACCATCCAAGATTTCTTCAGTTTCCCTATATATTTTACAACACTGGTAATAAGAGAACCCGAGACAGCAAAATTATATTACCGACAGCTGAATGGGAGTAAGAGGAAATAGTAATTAATTGGCCTGAATTTACATTAAGAAAATCCTCCTGCCCAGATCTCAATTATGGAACTTCTGAGCACTACACAAGTCCATCAGAAAAAGATAGAGACACTTAACAGCTTTATGGTCTTGCTTCAGTACCTTTGCACATGATGCAATATTGTATTAAGATTTCAAAATTACTGGGACACCATAGGACTCTCAGTTAGCCAACTTTTAGGAAGGTAGCAAGGACAGGAAATTGCATTTATATCTTTTCTTGTTGGAGAAGCAACAGTTCGTTAAACTACCAAATAGTGTATGTATCATATGCTAAGATCAAAGCTGATTCAAGAGCGCCAGTTTGAGTAGTAGGCTTGTTTGCCATCTTATTTTATGCCAAGTAATGTGGCTGAAAGTTTACAGGACCTTATGCTAAAGAACAGATTCTGGATAAATTTACCTTTTTCATTGCCAAGGATCAAGTTTGGCTGAGATTAATATCTTCTTAAACATCTACGAGTATTAATTGCTAGTAAATTTTGTATTACAATAACAATTAAATAAAATGTGATCTATAGCTTAAATACATGTATTTGGTGTTTTACAGGCCATTCTGAGGTGGATGATAAGATGGGCTCCCAAGAATTTAAAAACCCTTCTTCTTTTTAATTTTAATACACCTCCTATCATAGATAAGCAAATCTCAACTCTGTAGTAGAACCACAAATAGACACTTCTAAAAATTGAGGCAACATTGTTGACTGGAACTGGCACAATCTTTTAGGTAAAAGTTCAAAAATTATATACATTCCAAGTCTAGTGGAGCTTTATGTGGGCAAAAACCACTAGATACATATATTCGAAACATGGTTATGCTATGCATAGAATAATCATTTCCTGGTACTAAACAATAGTTTCGGGTTCTTAAGATAGAAATTAAGACATTTACAGTAGTTTTTTTTTTTTTGGTAACTAATTGAAAACAGAAAGCAGGATATAGCCTTCTCATTTATGAATGAAACACATAAGCATTCCTCTGTGGACTGTCGCAGTGTTTGCCAATATTCATTACGACTTTCTAGCTCAGCACTTATCCTAGAAGTTTCAAGTTTGGAAAGAGAGATAAAGACACTTCAAAGTACAAACTGTACATTATTGAATGAACTTTTGTCAAAAAGAGATATAAATACCTTTCTCTAAAATAGTATGAGCAGCATGGAATGGAATGCTGGCGAAGAGATCAGTGCCCGGAAATATTAACCATGTCTTCTCTTTTGAATCATGATCACCACAGGTTGCACAGATCTCTTTCACCAGTGGCCTTGATTCAACATCCCTCATTATTGACTCAAAAGGCAAAGGAACACTAGTCTTTGTTGTTTGAGCTCTCTTTCTTAAAGCAGTCAAAGCTTCCCTATTCCCCTGTCTCATTCTGTCATTTTCAACCAACTGCAACCGCATTACCCAGAAATCAGGAAAATGATGAGATAAAAATGAAAGTAATTCTTTCTAACAACAATAGTTGTTCAAATTTAATTACCTGATGGCGAGCTAATAGAAGATTTTCAGCTTCCATTTCAACTTCAACAAGGCCTTGCTGGAATTCTTTCATTATTTCATTCATTTTGATTCTCAAACAAAATAACCTGAGAGATGGTGCTTAAGTTGTCAAATATGCTTCATTTGAAATCCAACTATATTAACTGAACTGCATATTAAGCATACACATAATGATTCAACATCCCTTCCTCTTATACAATTTTAGTTATTGTTGAGTGCATAGTGCATCAAGAGGAGGTTGAATTTTAAAAAAAAAAAAAAGAGAGAAAGAGAGAGAGACTAATTACACTTATTTTCTACTTTTAATACAGTAAATTACACTAATAATTTACAGGATATATTGTAATGCTCTCCCATTCTTATTCTATCCATTGGAATCGTTGAGTATCTTTAATATATTGTTACAGAGTGATGTAATAAACTGTTACAATCAGGGGCGGAGCCAGGAAAGTAACTCATTGTGGGCACAATTTCCACGTCACGCATTGAAATTGGAAGGAGATTTTTTTTTTTTGCAGCCCCATCCTTGAATCAAGGAACAATCAACTTTGAGAGATACAAAATGCTTTTTAAGATCACCAACTGAAAATCGCATATTGAATTTTCAAAATCATCACTTGATAAATTAGTTATGCTTCATTTGAAATCCAACTATGTTAACTGAACTGCATATTCAGCATACACATGATGCTTCAATGCTCGGCTTAACATATAAAATCTTCACAACATACTCTAAAGATGGAACTCTCAAAATTTAAAAAGAAAAAAGAGGGAAATCAACAACTGATAAAACAAGCAAGTGATTCTGCAGAAAACAGACGCTAGAGTTTTCATTCAAGTGCATAGTGACACTTTTGGTTAACCTATTTTTCCTCCACTTTGAGCCCAATTGTTTAAACGCCAGTTTACTGTTTTACTTTTTCACCGTATATTATAAACCAATGAACCAAGTGCACATTTCTTTCCATCCATTTCTCTCTCTCTCTCTCTCT
>CAIGRO010222562.1:0-18515 GCA_903798355.1 Fraxinus baroniana | reverse complement strand
GAGTAGTTGCTTTTAATTTGTGTAATTGTGTTAGTTATTGAATATTTGAATTTAAGAATTAAGTAGTAGAATAGTCGGTAGTGATTTAATTGAACATTGAATTTCAGTACTATTTTTGTACTCAAAATCGTCGTTTTCAATTTTCTTAGTTAAAAAAAAATATTCGGGGGCTCCGCCTCCGCCCCACATATTTTCACCCCCCCAAACTAAAATTCCTGACTACGTCCTTGGTTGTAGTGGAAAATTTTGTCAATTATGCGGGTGAATCATAATTTTTTCGAACATTAGAAAACTTGATCAACTGTAATAACAATTACAAATGTAATTACTAAATTGAACAAAATATAAGTTGGATGATCAAATTTAAACTAATGGTATCAAAAAGGGCTTGTAACCTATGTCCATATGCCAGATTCATGATGGGTATCTAATCAGATTGAATTTGATAATTATTCTTATTGAATCGAATCAAATATAGACAATCCGATCAATTTACAGCTCTACACTCGAGAGACGTCCGCCCCCCATTCAGTACAAGCTGATTCACTAGTTGAATCGACTTGTATTAACAATCAATTTAATACGAGCCAAAAATCTTATTTTTATTTCTTGCTTTTAAGATTAATTTTTCAACTTGAAATAGACTATGCTATCATAATGTCTAAAATATCCATGATATAGATCACATTTTTGAAACTAACTAAAATAGGTATTATCTCAGTTGAATCAATCATAATTTAGTCAAGATGGAACCAGCAATGGTCAACATTAACCCTATCTTCCTTTCAATCATGTTATACGTACATCACTTTTTACATTATGCCACGTGAAAACACGCTATTGGACGGTTTAAAAAAATAAACAGTTTTTTCACTAATCAAATCATGCCAACTTGAGTGTTGCCAAAAGTAATGTAGACTTTTGATGTATAAATGGTTTAACTATTTTCCTTTAAATCAATACAGTCGGAAGGGGGTGGGTGGGTGGGAGCCACATAAGGTTTTGGAGATTGGAAACAAAAGGGTAAGCAATAAAGCTATTTGTACAAGGGTAATGTTTCAGATTTGTTGATTTCCCTCCCTACATTTACGTAGAATAGACATCGTAGGCTGACAAAAAGACAGCACATGTCGTAACAGGCCCTTCACCTTCGTGACATTGACCCGAACGGCATCTAAACACTGAGTTGGTGATAATCAATATTTACACGTACAAAATATCGACTCGATTGTGAGTCAGGCCCTTCCAGGCTCCAGCGTTGCTCCCACTTGGAAACTTCCACCAGATTGCTCTGTTCAATAGGATAAAATGATTCTTATTCTGCTGCTATAAATGCAATACGAGTAGTAGAAACAGCAAGAGCTTCCACAAATTGGAGGAAAAGACACATACAGAAGCTGCAAAAATGGGTAAATCGGATCAAAAACGCAATCAATACCATCAAGAACATTAGATCACAGCACATAGTGCACTAATTGCTAGATTAAGCTGGCCTAGTACGCGTTATATCTTTTGTACAAATTGTATTAGGCAAAAAGAACGACAGATTGAAGTGTTCTTGTATAATTTATAGAAACATACTCACATGAAGATGGTGAGGATGAAACAAATGGCATTACATCCGGAGGCCCTGCTTGGAATGCATCCTTTGATGGGGGCTGAGTATGAGAATAAGCGACATTTGGTAATGGACTTGCTACTGTAGGTATTTTAGGAGTCGGATAATACATGTGCTCGGGATGTGAAGGAGCTGCCCGAGGCACATAAAACGGCGGTGCAGTCGGCGATACATGATAATCCTTATTGGGCTTTGATGGGAATCTACTTCTGTAACTATTATGACAATTGGGAGGCTCTGCTACTCGACTCTTCATTGGCACTGGTGTAGGTGCTGGTGTAGATGCTGGGGAGACTTTACCCGTCATAAATCCACTTTTTCCCATTGCTGGTGCAGGTGAAATACCAGGAGCAAGGCTGGCATCATGGTGGTTTTGATTGTGGCGGTGGTGGTGGTGAGGAGGAGATTCTGACGAAGGAGATGGAGATGGCGAGGGTGAGGTACCACTTCCATCACTGCCAACATTTATGGATGAAAGATGAACTTGCTTAACCCGACCAAATACAGTGTTATTTAGGCCAAGGTTTTCAGTACGGGAACCAGTGATGGTCTGAGCCAACTGTTTCAACCTTGACTTGGAAGGATTAATACCCACTGCCAAGAGAACTCTCGACTCTACTATTGTGGGTGGAGTCACTGTTGAACCTTCATGATTTGTCAGGGTAATGTACAAGTTCTGCATTCCAGAAAAGAAGCAAAGAGCATAATTCAAGTACATGTTTGCAATGCTTACTTACAAGTTGTGGCCTACGAAATGTGTGGATAATAAGTGAGCATTAAGCTGTGAGTCCTCGGAAATGAGTGGTTAAAATGTATGTTTCAGGAGCTTAAATTAAATTTTAAGCTTGGCCAAACATGCACTAAAGTGTTGAGGTGTTAATCAAAGCAGGCAAGCAAAGTTGATAGATTTCTAGATTTAGGCAGTCAGGGTATTGGAGACTGATTATGCAACTACAATGAGATGTTGAGTTATCACTTGCTTCTTTTTAAAGGCTAGAGAGTAGAGATCAACTTGCTACTAAGGCAATTCGTTGTGGACCAATTATGTAAATTTCCCTAATAATTAAAGAGAAAAAAGGAATAACAGAACCAGACCTCATGAGGAGAAAGATGTAAGCCTGATTTCAGTTGGCTCGTAAGTTCATCGAATTTATATAGTATTTGATCAATGGAGAAGTTCAAGGTAAAGTTGAAAAGGATCAGAACTTTCTGCATAAGGAATGCCTGTTGATCAGGACTGGCAGTAATTCCTCCTTTGAATTTCAGCACCTCGAAAGAAAATGGATCCCCAAAAAAAGTACTCAAATGAAAAAATGATTGGCCTGTAACTAAAGATACAAAGGAGGCTCTGATTAAACTTTGGGTGGTCACATCAGAATCAACGGCAAACACTACCTTTGTCATGTTTGATCCATCTAATGATTGTAAAGATAATATTTCCACCTGTCATAAAAAGTTGACTTTACTAAGATTCGAGGAAAAATAAGAAAATGATCAATGTAGAAACCAGAAAAAGAAAAAACAATAAAGTTAAATGGCGATATGAGAGCATAGGAAGTACGTTAGTTGTGGAGAAGCTTATTTCATAAAAAATATCGTCCCGAAGTTTCGAGATACTGTCTTTAAGAAAAGAAGTGGGCTGCTTAAGCATAAAACTTGCCACTATGTTGTGACCTGGAGAATATCAATAAAAAAATTACAAAACGTATCAATATAAGAAGAAACATGAAACAGCTTGAGGTTAATCTCAAATGATAGAAACAGGAAAATAGTGGTCTAGCATTTCCAAAACTTACATGAACTGAAGTTTTCACTACGAGATATGCAGGCTACATTTTTCATGCATGATTACTAAATGTTCTACTAAAATAGCCTAAACATGAATTCTGACTAGTCCAATAGGACCATCAAAGAGGTCTTTGGTATATTAATGTACGACGCCAAATCATGGGATCAAATGTATGGAGAAAACATGGCGAACTTCTGATCTAGATATAGCATTTACATCTCCTCAAGATTCTTGAAAGATCTCCAGCAACTCCTCGACAACTTAGTTCAATATTGTACCACATTGTCCATTATAGGACATTAGTTATGTTGTAGTGACTCGTTATTAGTAACTCTTAAATTTCTGCCAACTTGTGGCATCAAATAAATCCCCAACTCAATAACTAGCTTATCAGTATGGAAGAGGTTAAACCATATTGTATTTCGTCTGCAAAATCTTTGAAGAACACTGAAACAACGAAAAATATCGACAGGTTTATTCGTCTCTAGGGTGCAAAACACTTATCCTCCTCCAACCATATTGTATTTCGTCTGCAAAATCTTTGAAGAACACTGAAACAATTAAAAATATCAACAGGTTTATTCGTCTCTAGGGTGCAAAACACTTATCCTCCTCCAACTACGCAAAATTTCAGTGATTTACATCACTATGCACAATACATACAGAATATAACCCAGAATTTTGCTGAGAAATCTTCCAACTTATAAAACACCTCAAATCATTTCCGCGACCCTGAATCAAACCACAGAAATTGGAGATTTCAACCACCCAGGAAGTACCAAAAATCCCAAATACCAACAAATATTTGTGCCCCATCCAATACCCAGATACCAAGTGCACAGATAGAAGTTAAAAACAGGAAAGAAACATATGCATAGATATGAAAGTACCAAACAATGATGATTATCATTTATCATAATCAAGGCCTGTAAAAAATTCAAAACTTGAAAATAAAAATATTTAATAAAAGAAACCCACCAACCTTGATAATCAAGATCCCGGTCTTTTCTATCTCCAATGTGAAAGAATGGCAACCAAAATAAAGCAGATAAAAGAACAGCAAAACCGAGTACCAAAACAAAAACACATCTAAAAGTCACCGCCTTTTTAAGCCTACTACAATTCAAACATTTTCGATTTCTGTTCCCTGCATTTGGAGTTGAACCCTGAGCATCAAGGCTTGTAATTGGCCATTGCTGCTCCCCCTCTACTTTCCCCATTGCATAAATATTCACCAATGTGGATTTTTCTTGCTTTTTACCACGTGGGTTTTTCTGCTAGACTCCATTATTGATATTTTTTTGATGAAAAACAGTCCATGGCTGCCCTTTACCCGTTCTTTTTTCTTCTCTTTCTAACTAACTGTAGAGGGGAGAGAGAGAGAGAGGTGGGGATTTTTTGGTGAGTGGTCTAGAGGTGGAGGAATAAAATATTATCTTTTTAGGTTTGAATTGAGGTGGAAGAGTGTGGATTAATTTCTGCAGATCAACTGTTTTTTTCTAGGAGACGACGAGACAGACAAGTCTTAACTCTTTATGTAGCTTGGTTGTCGGTTTCAATTTTTTTGTAATAAAAAGTAATACAAAAATGGAATCTTCTTTTTATTTAGTTAAACAAATTATTGTCCAAAGGAGAATTTGATCATAGTTAATCAATAAAAAATATACCCAAAGGTAGAATGGGATAAATAAATATTTATTTTTACTTAAATCATTATTTTTCAGAAGTTCTGGCAAGACAAGATAAGGAGCTGCAAGCTTATGGTTAAAAATTAACTGAAAATAGAGATTTAATTTACATTACTTGTAATTTTATACAATCAAATGGCTATGATAATAATCTAAAGACCTTGGTAAGCTATCCTGGAAAATAAATATTACAAGCTTTGAAGTCTTTATATTTTTTCCCTCATATTAATATTTTTCGAACTTTTTTGTAGACTAAATCATTAATGTTTATTATACGTCTTGATTATGAATAATTTGACATTGATATGTATGTAGTCTAACGATAAATCAAAATTTTATATATATATATTTTGTATCTATATATTTCGATGAATTTATAAGTATTATTTATTTAGAATTTGATTTGTTTATATATATATATGTTTGGGTCGTGTTTGTAAATTATTTATAACCACTTAAATTATTTTTTATCTATATACTTCGATGAATTTATAAGTATTATTTATTTAGAATTTGATTTGTTTATAAACACTGAATATACTCTGCAACGTGTGATTTTATGTGTGTGTGTGTATATGTGTGTGTGTGTGTGTGTGTGGCTCGTGTTTGTAAATTATTTATAACCACTTAAATTATTTTTTACATGTATATTTCGATGAATTTATAAGTATTATTTATTTGGAATTTGATTTGTTAATAAACACTGAATATACTTTGCAACGTGTGATTTTATGATTGGCTCTCTACTCAGAAAGTGAAAGGACTCCATCTGCTGTGGGCCTGTGGCATATGCTTCCAATCCAGTCAACCTTTGAAAGGGATAGAAATGGCAATAAATTGGCCGCCCGCCATCCACGGGAAATTCCCGTGACCTGAATTCAATTTATTTTGGCACGGACCTTACATTGTGTTGAAGAAAAATGAGGTTAGTTAATAAAAAAAAAAAAAAAAAAGCGCGATAATATTTAAATAAAGTTGAATATTTATTTGACTTTTATATTCTAGTCGATGATAGATGAAATTTCTATATATAAAATATTTTTAAAAGGATCTTTTTCATTCTTCATACAACATCTTGTATTTGCATTCAATTGTAATTAAGTTACTTTGCAAACAAAATTAAGAGTGAGACGTGTTAGGTTAGTAAATATAGAACGAATATATTAAAAAACCATGACAGCACATTGGATAAAGAAATTAATGTCTAATATCTAGAAGACATAGCTCCACTGAGGTTACAATCTCAGTTTAGGTGGCGTTAATATGACATTAAATGATATATGAAATTAAGTAAGTAATTTAATTTCACCTTACATTTAACATATCATTTAGAGCCACCTAAAATGAAGTTGTAACCTCGGTAGGGCTAAATAATATTACTCTATCTAGAAACGTCTTCTCAAAAAGAATTTTTTTCCTTGTTTTTTTTTTTGGGGGGTGGGGGGAGGGGGGAACAAGTAGCAATAGAGTCATTTCTGACTCAATTGACATTTGATAAGGAAGTCGAATGCAAGAAAATTAATTGATAAGGCTAGTTGATTAAATTTATAAAGAGTGCGTTAATGTCTTATTCTCTATGATTGAGATAATCATATGAAAAATAAGTCTTTTGGTATGAAAATACGGCTATATATAGTTAATACGACATGAGATCATATGATTGCAAGGGATTAATTGAAAATTAACGTCAAAGGAGGAATGGACAAAACCCCCAACTTTTGTTCACAACAATTAAACCTCAACCCAATGCTCAAATCGTCAAGATCTTGAGTTCAAGGGCAAAAACAATGTGTAAGATTTTTTTTTTTCGGGAGGGGGGGGGGGGGGGGAAGAAAAAGCAATAGAGTCACATGCGACTCAATTGACATTTGATAAGGAAGTCGAATGCGGGAAAATTAATTGACAGGGCTAGTTGATTAAAGTTATAAAGAGTGTGTTAATGTCTTATTCTCTATGGTTGAGATAATCATACGAAAAATAAGTCTTTTGGTATGAAAATAAGGCAATAAGTAATTTCCTGAATCACCGAACCTCAGTAACTGGCGGACGTAAACCGCGAGTTCTGCCCCAAGTTGATCAGGGTTCAAGCACCCCTTATACTCCAAACCCCAAGGAAGTCTTCCTCCATTACATGTATATTATTGATAAGTTCACATATATGATATTAGAGATGACGATGTCTCTAAAGTGGTTTGGCCAACTATTTATAAGTTTATGAAAATACAAGATAAATAACAAATTACCTATTCACGACCGTTTTATGTGAACCAAAAGGATATGAAGCATATAAAAAGTCTTTTGGTTAGTCACATAAGGTCATTGGTTCAAAGCTTGTCTATCAAGTCAACTTGGTCAACATTTATGTTAAAAATTGGTATTTTCAATTACTTTTTATGCGATTTCAAATCTAAAAGGTACTGACCAATAGTTGTGAAGTCTTCGAGGGTGTTTGAGATATATATAAGAGAGAGGGAGGGCCGGAGAGGGGGAGAGATTCAACGTCTTTGGTAATATGTATGAAAAAGGTTTTAAAAAATTCACATTTAGAGCCTGTTTGAGCCATATTGTTTTTTTTTTTTCTCAAGAATGCATTTCGAAATAGTAGGTTGATGGAGAATGTATTGGTTGAAAAATAAAAAGAAAAAAATCGATTTATGTATAATATTATTTTATTAAAGAATACATTATTGAAAAAAAGACAGAAAAAGAGTATTTTGAAAATCACATAAAATAATAGTATACGTAAATCCAAAACTTTTCTTTCATTTTTAATAACACATTTTTCAAAAAAATACTGTTCCAAAATCAAACTCGTTATAAATATCGAGTATACAACTATTTTTTTCATTGATGTTCAGTTAGTTTTCATTAGTTTATGATATTAAATCCTTGTTTGATACATATTAAAATTTTCATTTTCATTCTTTTACTCATTTTAGACTATACATTCTTCAATAAAACATTATTTTTTTTATCACATCAATAACTTTTTCTTCTTTTTCAACCACACATTCTCAATCAATCTACTATTCAAAATATATTCTTCCAAAATAATGTGGCTCAAACACTCCTGGAGAAATTGTATCTCATTTCAACACGGCTTTTGTTGGAGTATTGATGAGTTCTTCCCATTTTCTAATATTGGGGAGCCAAAAACTTCAAGAGATTCTTGCATCAGTTGGTAGTTTTATGAAATTGGATCTGAAATTTTGGTAGATTTTGTGTGCTTGCACATGATCCAGGCAATTGTGTCATTGAAGGAGAGAACTAAGGTCGTCGTTCGTCGGCTTTCAAATCAGCCGCTTCTGCTCCGGCTGATAAAAAGTCGGCTCCTTCTACCAAGACTAAGGCCGCCGCTAGCAAAACCACCAAGGAGAAGAAGAAAGGCGGCTCTAGTGAAGCCCAAAGCTGATAAAAAAAAAACAGTCTTCTAAGGTTTCAAGGAAATCGACAAGGTCATCTCCATGTAAGAAGGCAGCTTCGGCGCTCGCGAAGAAAGTGGCAACTCCTAAGAAGGCGGCTCCTGCGACAAGGAAGGCCCTAGCAGCAAAGAAGGCTCCGATTTTGAAGGAGGTGAAGAATTGAAGACGACACCAGGGTTTTAAAGCAAATGTGTTGATTTTTTAGGCTATACCGACCCAACCTACAATTATTTTAAATTTATTTTACCCGACCCGTATTTATCCTCAAACCAACCCGACCGGACCCATTTCGGGTTGGATCGATTTTTCAGACTGCGATTTTCAAGCTTAGTCGTACTCACAGCAGACACGGATTGAAGTACAAACTACCGTTGATAGATATTGTTTACCCTCCAGTTCTGCTTTCATGGACTCCTTGAGCTCTTCGAGGATGAGAGAATAAACATTTTGGATTTGACCATCCGGGGCCAGTAAGGTTTCATCACTCTCTTTGGAGCACTAAGTAAAGGGCAATTACAAAAAATAAAATTCAAAATTTTTTGTAGGGAACTTTACCCTACCTGAACCCATGTGGTCCGCTAGTGCGTATGGTGGAGGAAAATAACGGCTTCAGAAAAATGACCATATAATGTGCCTTAAAACCAAAAATTCTTCATCTCTAAATTTCTCACGGTTATATCCAACTTTGTCATCTACTTTTAACGTAGAAATAAAAGTTCTCCTTAGGAGACGAACCTCACTCTCCTTTTTTTCTCCTTTTTCAGCCAGAAAAGAAACAACAAATGGATTAGTATTTAAGACAAATTGAACTGGCCTGGTCCATCAACAAAAATACTCGATTTTAGTCCACTAAATTTGTTGTAGGTCCAATCCAAGTTAAATCATGCAATGGTGGACAAACGGTTTAGGGCACGGTCCAACTCTCTATCCACAATTGAAAGCCGAAATAAAAAAGAAAATGGGCTACTCAAGCCCATCCAGTGCTCTACTTGAGTCATGGGCGGACCCAGGTGGGTCATGTGCCCCCCAACTTTTGACAATTTATTTTTTCATGTCATGTTTGGTATCGATTGAATTCTAATTTTAATCTTAATCAAAGTTAACAATTAATTTTAATAACATATTTCATGAAATTCATAACCGTTTTGACTTTTATCAAAATTGACTAAAAATCTGGTTTTAATCTCACCAAACAGGAACAAAATAAATTTAAATTTCGATAATATACTAATTTTAAAAAATTCTCCGACGATTATAAGCTAATCGAATCTACAAGTTGTTTATGTCATCTCAAATCTTATTTCGAGAACTATTTTATAATTATAGGGATATCGAATAATCAAAACAAATATTGAAAATAATTAAAAATACGTTAAACGTAAATTTTAAAGAAANCAATAATATGTTAATTTTAAAAAAAATTCGACGATCATATGCTAATCGAATCTACAAATTATTTATGTCATCTCAAAGTTTATTTCGAGAACTATATTATGAACATATCGAATAGTCCAAATAGACATAGAAAATAGTTAAAAATACGTTAAACGTAAACCTTAAAAAAAGACGTTTAACCCGCATTTTTTTAAAAAAAAATCAATTATTTCATTAACATTTATTATTTTTGCAATACAAATTTCTCAAATGTAATTTTCATCATTTTATATGGAATATGACATAAAAAAATTTTGAAATTTTATATCCAAAAAAATCATATCCCATGTAAATTTTCAGATGCAAAATTAAATGGGGTATGATTTTTTTTTAACGTAAATTTTCGATTGTAAAATTTCTCACAACTTCTTTGCAAGTTCGATTATGTCCCCAAATTTTAATGTTCTGTGTCTATCCCTGACTTGAGTTATACAATTTTTCTTGAAACAGTTGACATGGAGATGTAACTTGTCACGACATTTTGAAAATTAAGACGAATCTTAATTTTTCTTAAATTCCACGATACAAAATAAACCGCAATTTTTTAGTGCAAGGTGGCAAATGTCACAAATTACTTACATATTATTGGAGTGTCTTTGACAGATTGCAAGATATTTTATTTACTTTAATGTTCACACACTTGCGTATTAAAGTGATTACTTTTAGAATCCATTCAGTGACATGCAAAAACTAAAGAGATTCTTCATACTTAAAAAATAATTGAGTTAACATCAAAAACTTGTACCTCTTGTTTCAAAAGAGAATACAAAAAAAGTGAAAGTGAGGTAGAAACTTCTTTCTCTGCTTTATCCTTTTCTTGATCTAAAAGGATCCTCAAGGAGCAATCCCAATGTTTGCTTTATTATCCATTATTCACCTTTGTCTTCAAGTTTCTATTTCCCTTTATTGGGTTTTTGAATTTAAATTAATTAACCTAATAATTTTTTGAAGAAAAAAATTAAACATGGGATCGCATCTTAAAATACCTAGTGATTTACCTGCATAAATGTTTGAGTGGTATTGTTTACTTGGCCTTTTTGTTGCGATGTTATTGGCAAATGATTTATTATGATGTGACTTGGATGCAAATGATTTAGACACTCAAATTTTCGTCCGTTTATTACTTTTTGTTCTTTGTAATGGTGATGTGACTAGGTTGGACATAATTTACCCACAAAAATTTTTAGTGTTTATTATCTTTTGTTCGTTTATATGAGTTTGATCTTGATTAGGGTATTATAGTATCCTAAACTGAATGAAAAAACGAGCAAAATCTTACGAGTTTAGTCGAACTATTTCATCTCAAATGTTTGCCTTCAACATTATTGCCCTTCACCGGTAGACTACAACTATTTTCTATCAAACAAACTTGTGAATAATTTTTATAAATAGATGGTAGCAAGATCTGAATTCAAGTCTCATACTCGTTTGTTAACATTTTGTTTAAAAGCACACATTTATTAGTGGAAGTTTTTTCTCAATATGCTTCTCTTCTTAAGTTATGCCCCGGCAATATTGGATTCACCCTCCTCCACGTACCATGAATGTTTTCATAGTAATAATGGTGAATTCATATAATAAATTCTAAATTTATTAAAAATAAAGTATTACTTTATGTTTCCTAATGATGAATTCAAGTCTCATACTCGTTTGTTAACATTTTGTTAAAAAGCACACATTTATTAGTGAAAGTTTTTTCTCAATATGTTTCTCTTCTTAAGTTATGCCCCGGCAATATTCGATTCACCCTCCTCCACGTACTATGAATGTTTTCATAGAAACAATGGTGGATTCATATAATAAATTCTAAATATATTAAAAATAAAGTATTACTTTATGTTTCCTAATGATGAGGTTTTAGATAAAGAGTTTGGGAAGATAAAAGTAAAAGAGGAGATCCTAATCACTAATTATTATGTTTGATTAAAGGTGATGACCCCACACGTGCTTGAGGTGGGGTTTGTTTGCACACGTTCGTTTAGATTAATAGTTTCATTCTCACTTGTTAACGGGTAGAGACGTTCTAACACACTCCTTTGTATGAACAATTATTGTGGTTCTCTATTTTATAGTAGATCTCAAAAATTAAGAATTTATTATATCTATTTTTGTAATCAATAACTACGCCACTGAAATCTCAGCACAAAGCTTTTTTAATTTTTTAGGTCTGCGAGTATGAGAATGACAATAAATTAATATTATATCATGTCGCAAAATGACAAGAGAATTTAGGCACAAAAGAGAGACTCTCGAGTCTTAAGTAGGATATCCACTTTTTTGTTGACGTATGAATCTGCAGTTGCTACCCATGAATGCGCACTAGATAAATCTCGTTCCATGTGCAGTAGCCCGCAAAACCACCCGTGAGATATATCTTGAAAAGTCAAAAGTTATTAAAAGACTAAAAAGCTATTTTTGAACATGTTCAAATAATTTTCTAGATGTGTTTTATCCGAATAAAAAAAAATTAAAAGAAGCTAGCTAAAGGCCCGTTTGATAGGCTTTTTGCTTTTCCTTTTCGTATAAGAGATTTCTATTAAAATTATTTTTGAACAGCTTCTTCTAAAAGTTCCTATAACAGTGTATTAACATTTTTAGAAGTAACTTTTTAATATCGAAAACAATTTTTAACTTTTAACAGAGACTGTCAAATGGGCCCTAATACTTGAAATATATAAAAATAAATTTATTGATGTCCAAACATCGCCCGACAATTTTTCCCAGTAAGTAGAGACCGAAAGCAAGCAAGACCCACAATAGTTTTCACAATTATAGCGAAATTAAGATTTATTTATGTGAGCCCATTTCACTACATCACATGACTTGAAAAGCTACCACATCTTATGGATTGATAGTGCTATGGTCGTGCCCAATTGTAGCGTGTTTAATAGGTAGAATTGATCAATTTTATCCAACATTAATTTTGTTTAGTTCCATTTAACTTTAACGTACGAAATGTGTCATTCACAATAAGCTGATTGCGGTTGACTCTTGAGTTTTTTTCCGTGTCGTATTTACGAGGGAAAAAATTATATTACATTCTTCTCGTAAAGATATGTTTGATTTCATTCTTCGTCGTCCTAAATTATAAGCTATTTTCCTTATTGAAATTATATATTTTTTTTAATTTTCTAATATGTCTATGTTAAAATTATATTTAATTTTTTTTCTTTTCTTATCAATCACACATTTTCTAATAAAATAATATTACACATAAATTCATTTTTTAACCACACATTTTTTAAAAATATATTATTTTAAAAATTAAAATGGCAAATAATGGAGGGCGAACCGGGGCATTAATGCCATGCACTTGTAAGGTAAGAGCCGGTTTGGTATCGATTAAAATTGAAAATATAGCCGTTATTGGGTCTCACTCGTCTAATAAAAGTCAACAATAACGGCTAATTTTTCAATTTTAATCCGATTTTAATTTCTCCCCAACGGGCTCTAAATTTCTTTACTCAAAGCCTCTCCGTCATTGTGGTTCATGACACATTTCTCATCAAAGGGTTCAAATTAAGAGCCCGTTTGGTACCGATTAAAATTGAAAATATAGTCGTTGTTGGGTCCCACTCATCTAATAAAAATCATCAATAACGACTAATTTTTCAATTTTAATTCGATTTTAATCTCGATCAAACGGACTCTTAGTAAGGTAGACGGATGAACAACATTATTGGACAAGAAATGTACATAATTGATATTGGTCAACGTCTTCAAGAAATAAACAGACAAGAATTTAATAGCTGACAATAGACAGGGATGAAATGTTTGGTTTGAACTTTGAACGAACAAGAGAGGGATTGTGATTTATTTTAATCAAAGATTCATTATTTTCTGAATTCTGGTATTTATTAGCTTTGACTCGAGAAATTTTCATATTATTATATTGATACTTTTTTTATTTTATGATAGAAAACGATTATTTGAGATGAGAAGTTGGTCCACATTCTCTAAAATAAGAAAATTAGTTCCCTCAACATTTTATTATAATATTATAATTAATATGCAATTACAAAAAAAAAAGAAAAAAAAAAGTCTAATTCCCAGTGAGTGATGCTAAGAAGACGACAAACAAATAAACTTTGATAAACATATGAGAAACATTTATTTTTTTATTGGGGTGATGATCGTCGTCAAGCAAAACGCTAAATAGTGAGATGATGCAAGAATATTTTTATAACCTCAATTAAGAATTCAATTTATAAAAGATATAACTTATAAATTAATAAAAATGAATAATGAATAAATTGATAATACTTGTGAATTCATTGAAATATGTGAGCGAAAAATATAATTTGATCCTTTACAAAAAGTTTATAAATTTTGCCAAACGAAAATTTAGATAGACCAAGATGAACGTATGTTGAATAAAATTAAAACGAAGAATATTTAAATTGAAATTAAAAGAGTAAAAAATATATATCACAAATGACGAGTTGAGGTCTGATGTTTCATCCAACAAATATTTCATGATACATCATTTTAAATTAATATGTCAAAACTTTTTCTCTCGCAGACACCTGTGTTTAAAAATAAGTGTATAATGATACGTCTATTAATCATTGATGAACAATAAAATAGAACGCCAATTTTGGATAATAAATCTCAACTCACAAATGAGGACATTGAGAGAGTGGCTGAACGAGAGATTAAGGGTATGTTTGGACTGGATTAAAATCTAATTTTAATTTAAGTCAAAGACAAACAATCAATATCAATCATATCTTTCGTGGATTCCACATCTTTTTAACCACACATTTCAAAAATTTCTATCACAATTCACTTAAAATTAGATTTTAATTTATACAAAACACCCTCTAACATGCCAAAGATATCTCCAAGAGCCTAACGTCATGCCATTGTCATGATAACTTCATGCTAGCTAGTTAGCTGGCTAGCTTTATTTATTTGAAATTTGCCACCTGCTTTCCTTCTAGAATGGAAGTTATCAATTTCATTATTATCTCTAACTATTGGCTTCTTTTTATTGAGCATATCGAAAGAGTGCCGTGATCTCTGCCATTGTCGTGCTTTTTAGATTTCACAAATCTCTTTTGTTTATTATTTTGTATAATTAATGTAGGTTATTTGTTGTTCTGATTACAGCTCCATAGATAAAGCCTTAACCTCAGATTTATTTATTTATTTTTTGAAAGGGACGATGACGACGTTTCTCTTTCCCTACTAGCTCTATTTATTTTAACCCTGCTCAAATTGTAAATCAGATGGAGACGAAAAACTAGAAACATGATCCCAACTCTAAAGTTACCAAACTCGCCCCGAATCTTTTTATGTTTTTCAATCTTTAAACAATAAACAATTATGTGCGGTTAAAAAATTGAAGATACTTTCATCTTCGCATTTCCTCGGTGTCGTCCCAATTCCTGAAAATCTGATTTTGAGCTCCATTTTTTTTAAAAGATTGATTTTGTTATAGAAATTTTTTGAAAGAAAAAAAAAATTGGTTAAAAAAATAGATTATTTATTTATTTATGTGTCAAATTATTTATTGGAAGAATGTATAGTTAAAATTAAAAATAGGGTTGAAACTTGAGCTTAAATGTACTAGACTATAGATTAGGGGTCCATTGGCATTTACATAGGCACATACACATTATTCTTTTCATTTTTTAAAATAATTTATTCATTGTTTGTCGTTTGGACTCCATTAAAACGAGATTTTGAAAGAAAATTTGTTTTGCAATAGTGGTTTTTTAAGAATTTTTGATTAAAAATGAGGAAAAAAACTGAATCTACGTCTAACATTATTTTATGAAAAAATGTGTAATTAAAAATGAATTTTAAAAATTGTGTTTTGAACAAAAGAATTTTAGCTCCATTAGGTTGAAACATTAAACTTTGTAATAATAATTTTTTTAAAATATGTGATCGAAAAGAAAAAAAAATTAGATTCACGTTTAATTTATTTTATATTAGAAGAATATACGATCGGAAATGAATTTTGATAAAAATAATTTTTAAAAGAATGGAGCTCCAGGACCTATATAATTAGTAAATTGGGATTGCGCAAGGCGGTAAAAGCGTGCAAATAATAATAAATAATTAATCACCGTTTAATTGAAAAGGATTCTTTGGACCCACGCGCAAAAATGATGGACGATAAACCAGCGAGACAATGGTCGATTCATTTGCCCCACCTATAGCCATATAGGGATTAGGTAGCTACGTGTCTATTTTTTAAGAATAATGCTCATTGAACAGGCTTAAGAACATAGATGAAGATGATAGAATGGTATGACAGACAATGATTGAGTGTTTTTCTTTAAACTGACCAATCATATATCGACACATGTTCCCACTTTTTTAACTTGTCATTGAGCTCGTTTATGTAACATGCTTGATTATTTTACCCGAAGGACATTTGTTAAATGAAACCCTTGTTTGGAGAAATAAAAAATTTGATAAATATTAATAAAAATGTGTAGTTATAGAGTTATAGATCTTTTATTTAAATTAAAATTTAGATTTTAATTCATTTCAAATATGGGCTAAACGTCTGTAACCTCTATTTTAAATTTTACTTTTTTCATTATTACTTTTTCAGGGTGTTCTTATCCATTGTCGTGCATTAATTAATACATCATGTACAATTTTATCCAAAAAACTCTATTATCATGTTGTAAAATGATGAACAAATATTTAATTGTATTTTTATTTCTTGTTTTGCTTATTTAAAATACGATTGGAAAATGTTTTTTTCATTTTCTCTTAATGGATTTTTTTGGAAATAAATAGTAATCAGAGACAAAATATTTTAAGTAGTAAAAACTTAAAATAATTTAATTAATGCGCACTAAATAAATCTCACTCCATGTGCAATAGCCCACAAACCACACATGAGAGATGAACCGCACTAGGCAAGTCCGATGCGACGAGCTCGATCGAGAAAGTGTTGAAAGGGGATTCGAACTCGTGATCTTCGATTTTCGCATTCACCTGTTTCACCTACAGTAGCCTGCAAACCACATAGAAGAGATAAATAGCACTAAGCAAGCCCGGTGTGAGTCGTGCGACGGATTTGACCGAGGAAATGTTGGCATGGAATTCGAAATGTGGGGTTGGAAATTAAATTTTATCATTTATAAATGATTTATTTTTTTTTAATTCCCCCCTATTTGACTACTAAGTGCGCTCGAGTTATCACTCACTTAAATGCTCGTTCGGTTCTCTTGTGGTCTAATTGAACCCTGATCTCACTTTATTATCATTCCAAACATAAATATCAACGATAAGAAGATAATAGTAAAATGTCAATAACTTTAGCCCTTGTTTGGACTCCAATAATTTCAAAATATGTTTATCCATATCTTATTTTCAAGCACACAATCTTAAATAAAATAAAATTATACGTAAATTCAAAAAATTTCTTTCTTTTTCAATCATATGTTTTTCTAAGAATTGTTATTACAAATTATGTTTTTTTTTTCTAAAAAAATAATTATAATGGAGCTCAAAGAGGGCTTACTTTTTTATATTTATATCTTAAAGAAGTATTTATTTTTCCTAAAAGACGATGTTATTATGAATACGCTTTGCTTTTGACAAAACATTCCTTTGCCTTCTTTGGACACTGCTATTTTCAGGCTACTCAGTTTCTCCTCATTGTTCCGGTTTCGAAAGTTACAGTGCGACAATAGGATCTACTTGGGACTCGCACTTTCATGTAGATAGAAACACGAGCTTACGTTCCTGTTTAATGGTCGTCATTTGAAAAAAAAAATTTATATATTTAATTTTTATTATACATTTACATTTTACACAATAAAATATTTTGTTCAAAAATTTATAATTTTTTTTTTATTATTTTTAAACACACAATCTTCTAAAAATTACGGCTTGACTGTCACTTAATTAAAATAATATTATATTAACAAACAAACCATGGTTATTAAAGTAGATATTTATCTCATCACACTACAGTTAAAAAGTAAAAGTGCGTAAACAAACTATGGTTTAAAAATATTCGGACACTAACCCTGCCGCGTGTCCCGAGGAACGCGGTTTCTTCAACCCCTCCACCGCCTTATTTATTCCCTCCTCATCCCCCACTTCATCTTCACTTTTCTCTTCCATTTCCCATTCCCTCCACCCCCGCGCACTGTGTTTTTCTCAGAAACATTTTTAATATCCTACCCTTTTATTATATTTTGGCTGCATGTCATGAGCTTGTTTGGATTGATTGCTTGATATTCTTTTTGATTAATCTGATCAAAAAAAAAATTCTGCGAATTTGGTTTTTTTTTTTATTTTTTCTCAACAAAGGGTCGAAGAATGGCGTCGTCTGATAATCTAGTTACCATTGAACAGAAGCCGTGGAGATTTGGTCCTGGAATGGCGGATGGTTGGATATCTGATTTGTTCACCAAAGAAACAGAGACACTAACAAAAGCTTTAACGAAATCGTTTACAAATTCCTCACCAACCGACTGCACATCGACCGAAATGATCGACTCTTTGCTGTTGAAACCGGAAACTACATCGTCTCAAACACCGACACCTTCCGGCTGTTCAGAAAATGAAGTTCCGTTTTCCAAACG
>CAIGRO010222497.1:0-10958 GCA_903798355.1 Fraxinus baroniana | reverse complement strand
AACGAGGCCAGGGATTCCTCATCCTTCCCAAGTCCCACCTTAAGCGGGGACTAGGAGGGCTTCCACCCCAAACTCACCCCATGGTATCCTTAAGTGTATCCCTTCTTACAATCTTCAGTCTGAGATTAAATTATCTTATGAATTATGATTACTGCGTAGTTGACTGTGGTGGCAGAAACACAACTTTTTTCCTTTATGGCGAGAGTAAAAGAACGGTTTCAAATGGGCATATTTACGTGAATAACAATACTCTAAACGGTTCTAATTGGTAGTTCACTGATGTTATGAGAACCCACAAATTCGAAATTACATACCTCTGTAAAAATCTTTTTATAGACTTTAAAGAAAGAACGACGTTCTGTGGTTGTGTTATGGGAATTTTAACGAGGTTACACACCCTTCAAAAATGATGGGGGACTTGATAAATGTCTTGTGGCCTTGACACATTTTCAGTGCATGCTTTGACACATTGTGATTTATGGGATTTGCTACCTNAAAGAAAGAACGACGTTCTGTGGTTGTGTTATGGGAATTTTAACGAGGTTACACACCCTTCAAAAATGATGGGGGACTTGATAAATGTCTTGTGGCCTTGACACATTTTCAGTGCATGCTTTGACACATTGTGATTTATGGGATTTGCTACCTATACGTAGAATAATAAGCGAGCTAATGAGACAAATGTACATGCTCGATAGATTATTTTGTGATGGGAGTTGGGGATCGATATTTATTCAATAATAGTTGACCATTTAGGTTTTACTATGTCTAGATTATATGTCCATTTTATTAAAAATGTATGGCAGGATGGGCACTTTCAAAGGCGACAATGAAGTCACTTCCGTTTTGAGCTTTGTGGTTTAAGGAAGCTAATTACCATAGGGCGATTCGAGATTCTTGGGGAAGGATGAATAAATAAAGGCGGCACAAGAACCTTTTGTGTGTCAATTTACTTTTCATATAGTGTTATTCATATGACTAAGGTAAGTGAGTGGTGTGATATTTTGTATCGCAGGTGTATAAAATCGTTAAAAAGTAATAAAATGAATTTAAGAGTTTGTTTGGTGCATATTAAAATGAGAGAATGCATTTTTTTGAAGTGACATGATGATGAATATGTGGTTGAAAAATAAAGAAAAGTTATTGATGTGATGAAAAATATTATTTTATTGAAAAATGTGTGGTTAAAAATGAGTAGAAGAATAAGAATGAAATAAATAATGTGAGCCAAAGAGGAGCTAAAAGTTAGAATTATTTTTTCCACGGAGATTACAATTTAATCGTTGATTTAATTATTTCTAACTTTAATTCGATAGAAAATAATTTAAAATATTTTTATTTTTATCCTAAAAGCTAAAAAATTACTACAATAATAAAAAGAGAGTTAAATATTTCATTAGCCATTGAACTTTCCACCATATTACGGCTTACTCATTGAACTTTCAAACTTGTTCCACTGACCACTGAACTTTGATTAGTTACTACTCATTATATCACTGGCTGAAATATGTTAAGTGATGTGTCTAATTGGTAGACGGCAAGTCTAGTTGGCCAGTTAAATCAGTCCAAATGTTTAATGTTTTGCACATTAGTATATACAAAGACACCTTTGCCAAATTGATTCACACATTCCACTTTCATTAAAACCCAATTCAGATTCAGGTTATCTCCTCTCCGTGAAATTGAAGCTCAAGAACCCTATGTTCAAATCAATAACCATCTTTTTTTAGCATTTCATTTCCCAAATCTCACGAGAAGTCTACGTGTTCTGAAAATATATTCAATTCTTCTGGGTTAACGGCGGTATCCTGAATCAAGTAAGGCGTACTTTTATTTTGGAAAATACAAAAATGAAAATATAGTGGTTTATAAATTGGTTGTAACATAATTACATACAATTTTCCTGTTTACCTTGGCTACAATTGTTAGAATTTAGACCAATTAATTGTGGCCCGTGAAATATTATTAAATAATTTAATAAGGTGGTTTACGTTTAATAAAATCATATTGGCCCATTGAGAAGTGGCGGTTTTATAACTACCCCACTTTGACGGAAAGTGGGTGGTTAATGACACATAAGAAACTGCCTCTCTCTACATATTATACGTGAATGGAACCCATCAAATTATTCATTCAAAAAGAGTAAGGAAATGAGAGAGAACAGTTTCTTCATTTTCACTAGTTTTTCTTTTGCAGATTTAAGTTCTACAATTATCGTCATGGATCAAGGTATGTTTCATGATAAACTCAATTAATATGTGAAAATCATGGAATTCTAAAGATCTTGATATTGAGGATTAAATTGCTTACATGTGGTATCAGAGCCAATATTAAAGAATTCTTGATTTTCCTTTAAAGATTATTATTTTCCGCTTATTGATGCTTAGTTTCCTTTTAAGTTTATGCAACAAAATTATTTGGTTCCATTTAAAGTTCCGTCCAACGCTGTTAAATTGCTTCCCGAAATTGTGTCATTTTCTGGTAAATTGCTTCCTGAAATCAGATTATTGTTACTCTATATATTGTGGAAGAAAGACACTTTAAAGGTACAGAATTTTATTTAGTGCCATTGCCATTGCACTTATCATTGGGTGCCAACTTCACTGTTGCAATTATTGTGACTGAATGCTACGTTTATTGTTACAAATACCTGGGCCAAACATATAAATAATTAGTGGTTGCTTCATATGAATAATTAATTGAATTATCTGCCACTAATTAATTTATCATGTATTTTGTGGTTAACAAGGAAAATGTAAATCTGTTAATAGGCTAAATATTAACTAGAAACATTAAGTCACATATATTTTGTTTATATAATTGATGTTCGATTAATGTTGTTTGTTAGTTACCAAAGTGGTCAAACATTATGGTATTTCGAACACTAATTATTTGTTAATTTCTATTGATAGTTTGATGCTTATAAATGAAGATGACATTATTATTATTATTGTTGTCAAGAGTATATTGACGTTCATGGATTATAAAATTATTATGGATCACCCAAAGGTTGATCATTTAATTTTATTAATCTTGAACATAAGCGTGGTTAATTGTTATACTTAGTTAGATGTGTTTTGTATATCCAAAGATATCAAACATGTTTGATTAGGGTGTATTAATTACCAACTAAGTGAAATTAAATTAGCATCATTATGTTTATTGTAATGGTATAACGTAGTATCACCCAAAGGAGAACTACAGTATATATTTATTGTTGTTTGAATCTGAACTTAAGTAAGTACATGATTTAAAACTCAAAACATTAATGTTAGAGCATTTTATATTTTGCAGTATCTGTTCCCGTTTCTTTGCATTCGCACACTTCATCTGTACCATTGTTCAATGGGCTCAATTTCTCTGATTGGTGTGAACAAGTCCAATTCAATTTAGGTGTTTTGGACTTAGACTTGGCACTTCAAGTTGAGAAACCTGTTGATCTCACTGATGAGAGCAGTGCTGATGAAAAATCTTTCCATAAGGCTTGGGAAAGATCAAACAGATTAAGCCTAATGTTTATGCGAATGACCTTATCAAAGAATATTAAGTCCACCATCCCTAAAACTGAGATTGCTAAGGAATATATGGAATTTGTGAAAGAACGTTCCCAAATAGTTGACAAATCACTCGATGGCACACTGATGGGTACCTTAACCACCATGAAATTTGATGGTTCTCGTACCATGCATGAGCATGTTACTGAAATGTGTAACATTGCAGCAAGACTTAAAACTCTTGGGATGACAGTGGATGAGAACTTTCTAGTACAATTTATTGTCAACTCCTTGCCTCATGAGTATGGTCCATTCCATATGAACTACAATACCTTAAAGGATAAATGAAATGTGAATGAATTGCATAGTATGCTTCTGCAAGAGGAGACAATGCTTAAAAATCAAGGAACTCATTCTGTTCATCTCGTAAGTCATCAAGGAGCTAGAAAGAAGAATAAGAAAAGGTTTGGAAAGGGCATTAAGCGAGGACCGCTGAAGATAAATGAATCTTCTGCCCAAATCCACAATAAGGAACACAAGAAAGATACGTACCATTTCTGTCACAAACCTGGGCACCATAAAAAGGACCGCCTGAAACGTAAAGCATGGTTCGAAAGTAAAGGTAAGATTATTTCTTATATATGTTTCGAATCTAATTTGGCAGAAGTTCCTTATAATACTTGGTGGATTGATTCCGAATGTACCACTCATGTTACTGATACGATGCAGGGATTCCTTTCAACCCAGACCATAAATCCAAATGAAAAGTTTGTTCTCATGGGCAATCGAGTCAAAGCACATGTTGAAGCCATTGGAACCTATCGTTTAATTTTAGATACCGGACATTCTTTAGATTTATTTCAAACTCTTTATGCACCTTCCATTTCTCGCAATTTAGTTTCACTATCAAAACTCGATTCCGCTGGATATTTCTTTAATTGTGGAAATGGATGTTTAAGTTTGTTTAAGCAAAATCATTTTATCGGTTCCGCTATTCTTTGTGATGGCTTATATAAATTAAAGCTCGATAACCTCTTTGCTGAGACTCTTTTGACCTTTCATCATAATATTGTTACTAAACGTGGTTTATTGAACGAACGATCTGCTAACTTGTGGCATAAACGTTTCGGTCACATATCCAAGGAAAGAATAGAAAGATTAGTCAAGAATGAGATTCTTCATGACTTGGATTTTAGTGATCTTGAAACTTGTGTGGATTGTATTAAGGGTAAACAAACCAAACACACAAAGAAAGGAGCCACAAGAAGCACACAGCTTCTTGAGATAATACAAACCGATACATGTGGGCCTTTTGATGTTCCATCATTTGGTAGAGAAAAATATTTTATCACATTTATTGATGACTTTTCACGTTATGGTTATATCTATCTGCTGCATGAAAAGTCTCAAGCTGTAAATGCTTTAGAGATCTTTGTCAATGAAGTTGAACGACAATTAGATAGAAAGGTGAAAATCATTAGATCTGATAGAGGTGGTGAATATTATGGAAGATATGATGAAACTGGACAACACCCTGTCCATTTGCTAAATTTCTTGAAAGACGAGGCCTATGTTCTCAATACACTATGCCAGGCACACCACAACAAAATGGTGTAGCTGAAAGGCGTAATTGTACTCTGATAGAAATGGTTAGGTGTATGTTATATTAAGATTTGTGGGTCCATCTTAAAAGGTCAACCTTATTAAGAGGAGTAGCCCAAAATCTTTATTAATTGGTCTGTGTCTACATCTTTATTCGATGTGGGATTATATCCCTTAACACGCCCCCGCAAGATGGTGGCTCGTTTGAGCAGACCAATCTTGAAATCCACGTGCTCATAATACGCCCCCACAAGATGGTGGCTTGTTTGAGCAGACCAATCTTGAAATCCACGTGCTCACTTTTGGAGTCTTAACGGGATCGAATCGCTCGTTGGAGCATAATGGGCTCTGATACCATATTAAGATTTGGGGGTCCATCTTAAAAGGTCAATCTTATTAAGAGGAGTAGCCTAAAATCTTTATTAATTGGTCTGTATCAATATCATTTATCGATGTGGGATATATATCCCTTAACATGTTAAGCAATTCTTCTTTATCTATATTTTTGTGGATGTTTGCATTAAAAACTGCTATGTATTTGCAAAATAGGGTTCCAAGTAAGGCAGTTCCAAAGACTCCTTTTGAACTGTGGACAGGAAGGAAACCCAGTTTACGGCACCTGCATGTTTGGGGTTGCCCGGCAGAAGCAAGAATTTATAATCCACATGAAAAGAAACTGGACTCAAGAACAATCAGTGGATTTTTTATTGGTTATCCAGAAAAATCAAAGGGGTATAGATTTTATTGTCCTAATCATAGTACTAGAATTGTTGAAACTGGAAATGCTAGGTTCATTGAGAATGGTGAAGTTAGTGGGAGTTTGGAACCACGAAATGTGGAAATACAAGAGGTTGGAGTTCAAGTTTCATTGCCCTCAACTTTTTCTAATGTTGTTGTTCCTCAAATTGTTGAACGGTATGACAATTTACCCGAACAACAAATAAATGATCAAACACCTCACAATGAAGTTGCTATTAATGAACCTACACTAAATGAACCACAAGAAATAGAATTAAGAAGGTCACAAAGACAATGTAGACCTGCTATTTTTGACGATTATGTGGTTTATCTGCAAGAGTCTGATTTTGACTTGGGAATTGTTGATGATGATCCAGTTTCATTTTCGCAGGCCATTGAGAGTGCTAATTCTAATAAGTGGCTAGATGTTATGAAAGATGAGCTAAAATCTATGGAGCATAATGAAGTCTGGAATCTCGTCGAATTACCTGAATCGTGTAAAAGAGTTGGGTGTAAATGGGCCTTTAAGACCAAGCGTGACTCTAATGGTAATATCGAACGATATAAAGCTAGACTTGTTGCCAAAGGCTTTACTCAGAAAGACGGCATTGATTATAAGGAGACATTTTCGCCAGTCTCCAAGAAAGATTCACTTAGAATTATAATGGCTTTAGTAGCTCATTATGACTTAGAGCTACATCAAATGGATGTGAAAACTGCATTTTTAAATGGAAATTTAGATGAAGAAGTTTATATGGATCAGCCTGAAGGTTTTTCAGTTGAAGGAAAGGAACACTTGGTGTGTAAATTAAAGAAATCAATATACGGATTTAAACAAGCTTATCGCCAATGGTATCTTAAGTTCAACAATACTATTACTTCTTTTGGATTTATAGAAAACATCGTTGATCGATGTATATATCTAAAAATCAGTGGGAGCAAGTTTATATTTTTGATTCTGTATGTTGATGACATTTTGCTAGCTACTAATCATCTAAGTCTATTACATGAGACTAAGAAATTTCTCTCTGAAAATTTTGAAATGAAAGATATAGGAGAGGCAGCCTATGTGATTGGAATTGAAATATTCCGAAATAGGTCACATGGATTGTTGGGGTTGTCTCAGAAAGCATATATCAATAAAATTTTAGAGAAATTTAGAATGGAAAATTGTTCAGCGAGTGTTGTTCCAATTCAGAAAGGAGACAAATTTAGTCTCATGCAATGCCCTAAGAATGAATTGGAACGCAAACAAATGACAGCTATTCCCTATGCATCTCTTTTTGGGAGCTTAATGTATGCTCAGACTTGCACAAGACCATACATCAGTTTTGCTGTCGGAATGCTGGGCAGATATCAAAGTAACTCGGGACTTGATCATTGGAAAGCTGCAAAGAAAGTATTAAGATACTTGTAAGGAACGAAGGACCACATGCTCACTTATAGAAGATCTGATAATTTGAAGGTCATTGGATATTCAAATTCAGACTTTGTTGGATGTGTGGATACAAGAAAGTCCACATTTGTCTATCTATTTCTCTTAGCTGGAGGGGCTATATCATGGAAAAGTGCGAAACAGTCGGTCATTGCTGCATCCACTATGGAAGCTGAGTTTGTGCATGCTCTGAGGCCACGGTTCAAGGAAATTGGCTGCGGAACTTTATTTCAGGGCTTGGAATTGTCGCCGGTATTGCTAAGCCGTTGAAACTTTTTTGTGATAATTCGGCAGCAGTCTTCTTTTCAAAGAACGACAAGTACTCTAAAGGTGCTAAACACATGGAATTGAAGTACTTTGCCATTAAAGAAGAAGTTCAAAAACAAAAGGTGTCTATCAAGCACATTAGCACAAATCTTATGATCGCAGATCCACTAACGAAAGGATTGCCACCAAAGACATTTAATGAATATATTGAAAGAATGGGCATTGTTAGAAATGGCCATTGAGATTGTGTAATTTATGATATTTGTGTACTTGACACTTTGAGCTCATTTATGTATAGTTTTTGAAAAAATATTATTTCTGTCATAGTTGTTGATACATGTATATGAATGGATTATATGAATGCTGACAGAGATAGTCTTTTCGAAGACATTACTGTAATGTAATTATCGAACTTTTCATTACGTGTCATGTTAGGTGGGGACTAATATTGTAGTACATGGAATGGAAGGAACTATGCCGAAATGATGGTGTACGACCGCCATGACTCTTGTTGGTCTTTACTTAAGGATGATACATTAAGTGACCAATGTATGAAGGATTTTAGTTTTCATGTGCGCATTATGTTATAGACTACATAACAATGTAGTATTACACGGGCCAAGTGGGAGAATGTTAGAATTTAGACCAATTAATTGTGGCCCGTGAAATATTATAAATAATTTAATAAGTTGGTTTACGTTTAATAAAATCCTATTGGCCCATGGAGAAGTGGCGGTTTTATAACTACCCCACTTTGATGGAAAGTGGGTGTTTAATGACACATAAGAAATTGCCTCTCTCTACCTATTATACGTGAATGGAACCCATCAAATTATTCATTCAAAAAGAGTAAGGAAAGGAAAGGAAAGAGAACAGTTTCTTCACTTTCACTAGTTTTTCTTTTGTAGATTTAAGTTCTACAATTATCGTCATGGATCAAGGTATGTTTCTTGATAAACTCAATTAATATGTGAAAATCATGGAATTCTAAAGATCTTGGTACTAAGGATTAAATTGCTTACAACAATTTTTTGCTCACTTAACCTTCACGATGTCGTGGGTGATAGGAATGACTTGGGGGATGCGGAATCTGCAAATATGAGAGTGTCGAGGGCACGAATACGATGATGAGCGAAGCAGAGTACATAAGCAGGACGTGTTTTTGAACACAATGTTTTTGTTGTTTGATGAAATCTGTGATGGGAATTGTGATCCTTTTCACCTTCTCCATTTTCCTACTTTTGTGTGCTAATGATTTTGAGAAAAATATGGACATTATGGTCAAATATAGAAATAAGAGGATGATAGGACCAGTGCCTTGATTATGCACGACAATAGCTTCATTTCTCGTTAGTCTGAACTCTGGTAAGTGGGCTATTTTACTAATATTTTATTCTAAGAAATTTTATAGTTTCCTCTTTATTTGATTTTTTTATCCATTCGTTGGCGTGAAGCAACCATATACCGTAGAAGAACTCGAACCAACCAAGAGTCTAAAGTGGACACTGGACAGAGCACTGGCGTGAAGCAGTCAATTTGGCAGAGGCGTGTTTGAATATGCTAGTGTGAACGCTGATTGGCAAAACATTAAACACTTTGACTGATTTAATTGGCCAGCAAGACTTTTGGTTTGTCAGGTAGACACGTCATTTAACAGATTTCAACATGTGAATACTGAGTAGTAACGGATTAAAGTTCAGTGGCCAGTATGACAAGTTTGAAAGTTTAGAATATGGTACAAAATTCAGTGACTAATGAAACATTTAACTCATAAAAAGATGTGCAAGTGAAAAAGTTATGATTTTTATATGATGATTAAAGTGTTAGGATTTAAGAGTTCATCACAACTATCCCTTTAATCTTGATCATCAAATGCTTATTACAATTAATTATGTGTACCCGGTATAATTGGTCTAAGTTAATTGATTTATCTCTCTCGAATTCAAACTATTCTTACTCAATTAAGTCAATGCATTATATCTATATGTGAATAAGAGTAAGTCTTAGTCAAAAGCAATAAATCGCCAAATAATTTAATTAATGACCGTGACAACCAAAAAAAGTATGTACTACCTTTTATCCAAATTATAAATTTTTTACTATGTGGTCAAAAGAAATAGCTCATCTCTCGACTAATTGCTTTTTAGGTTTTCATAGATCAATAAGCCTCTGTTTGGTATACATTAAAACTTTCGTTGTTATTCTTTTACTCATTTCTAACTACACATTTTTCATCATATCAATAAATTTTCATTCTTTTTCAACCACATCTCTCTATCAATCTAGTATTCCAGAATATATTCTTTCAAAATAATGTGGTTCAAACACACCCTAAATTGGTGATCAAATAATTCAAAGCGTTAAGAAAAAATGTAAAAATAATTCACAAACATAGATTGAAAATCAAAATATGATAATTAAATTAAAGTTAAAAAATAGGATACATTTATCAGTCCCAAATAATCGCTCAATTACATATTATGGAAGAAGAAAAGTATAAGAAATAATTGGAGTAATCACCATATTTTAAGGAGAAAATGGAAAAGTTGACGATCTTGTACTAATGATCTTCTCCCAATTCAAGAATTTCAAAATCCTAGTATTTTGATTTTTGTGTTCATTTTTCTCTCTAATTTTATGTCATGGAAAAATTAAAAGAAAGAAAAATATTGGGCCGGACCACAGTCTAGGCCGTGATCCATTGCAGTTTGCAAACCACGGCAAATAGCAAACTGGATCGACTGCAGTCTAGCTGCAGTTTACAAACCGCCGTTAATCTCAATCTTTTCAGAAAATTGCAATTTGGTCCTCAAATTAAGTTTTTGTCTTATTTTAGTCCTTTATAATATTCAATTTTGATGCCTAACTTTTAAGATCTTCCATATCGGTCCCTGTAACTTTATGATTATTCGAAATTAGTCCATCTTAAGTTTTGAAAATATACAATTTAGTCTCCCAACTTTCCAAAAGTTGAATTTCACCCTAAAATTTGCGTTCTTCTCCCAATAGCTCTCTTCTTACTTCTAATTACTATTGTGTCAGATGCAACAAAGTTTATTTTTGGCAATATTTTACCTTCAGTAGTTTCAAGTGTTTACCTACCGTATGTAGGACGTAAAATGTTTCAGAAAACCCTACTAAATAACAAGTGTCGGTACGTGGGCATCTAGGTATCAACATTTGACCATTTCCATAATTTAAATTATTTCTTGTTTATTTTGGTTGTTTTAGGATCTCCAAAATCTATCCAATAGACCACGAGTGACATATATATATATATACTAGTGAAGGCACGTGCGATGCACGTGCATGCTTCTTTCTCCTTGTGCAGGTTAGCGTTGGGACTTCACATGTATATGACAATAAATAGATTGATATAAAGATGTGAATGACATGTGAAGTGAAGAAGAAATCTCTGTTAC
>CAIGRO010222472.1:0-14573 GCA_903798355.1 Fraxinus baroniana | reverse complement strand
AATTTTGATTCTATTTTTTTTTTCCTTCTCTTGATTCTTGATTTATTGATGGCAAGTCAAGAAGTCAAGCAAGAAATAAGATAACTAGCCTTAGTGCAACTCCAATGTGAGCACCAAAACGCCAAAATGGTTGCGTGCGAAAATGAATAGCACCGAAATATCAAATTAGTGTAAAGTCCATTTTGACCCTCCTTTTAACTGTGAAAAGAAACTATATATTTATTTATTTTCGTAAGAGGAAGTACTGCCTGTCTGCCTAAGTGCCTGATATCTTTTCTCCAAAGGAACCCAGTCAATGTCAGAAGATGGTCAAATGGAAAACCAAATGATCAAAGCAATAATTGCTTTTTCATTATAAATGGAATATTTGATTCTCATTTTTTTTTTCAAATATATTTTTCTATCTCTTCTTTTCAATTATATATTTTTTAATTAAATAATATTACACGTAAATCGATTTTTTTTTCAATTACGCATTATTTATCAATTTATTATTCTAAAATACATTATTCAAAAATAATGGGGCTCGAACACTTTTAAAGTTTCTTGAAATGCCTTTTCATTTTATTTTTTTTACCAAATTACAGTGATCCAATTTCACTATAATAACGCACATGACAGTGAAATGGATGGACCATCGATAATCATTTTGGTAAAAAAAATTTACATAATTTTTGAATTACAAATTGAAAAAATACATATTTTAATTTAATATATTTTGAGATACCATCTAATGAAATTCAATAAGTTTAAACAAAACTTTTAGAGTGTGTTTGATTGGTCATTATTTTTCATAGAAAATGGAAAATAAATTTCAACTTCCACTTTTGCCTTATTTGATAAACTTTATTTTTTATGGAAAACATTTTCCACCTTTGACTCACATGCTTACCAATTCCTTGATTTTCCAGGTTTTTTTTAAGCAATTGGAAAAAATTCGAGATATAATGGTAAAAAAATTTATCACTTTTATTGACAATTTTCATGCAAAACAAAGTCAAACGATTGATATTCGATACGATAATTTTTTCTAAAAATTTTAAATTTTTTTTAGCAAATGAAACAAATTCTAGACCCAATGGTAAAAGAAGTTATTGTTTTAATAGACAATTTTCATGAACAATAAAGTCAAACAGACACCAAACTTTCAACATTTTTCAGGTGAAAAACAATCAAAAGTAATTAATTACAATTCTCGGTAAAATAATTTCTAAGCAATTCAATTTCCTAGAATTCATTTTCTTTCCACCCATTTTTCACATTTGCAATCCAACGAATATTTTTCTTTTCTACTTTTCCTTCTCTCTCCGCCGCTTAAGCACGTACTGACTTTCTAAATATTTCAACATTTTTCAGGTGAAAAACAATCAAAAGTAATTAATTACAATTCTCGGTAAAATAATTTCTAAGCAATTCAATTTCCTAGAATTCATTTTCTTTCCACCCATTTTTCACATTTGCAATCCAACGAATATTTTTCTTTTCTACTTTTCCTTCTCTCTCCGCCGCTTAAGCACGTACTGACTTTATAAATAGAGTTGCCTATAGTTGATTCAATCTTTTGTAACCCAAATAATGCAATCATACATTTTCAATCCACCTCATACTCTTAAATCTCGAGTTCAATTTTACTATTTCACGAAAAATCAATTGATTCTCAATAAAAATGACTCGAATTGTGACCTTCTAATCCAATTTTTTCAAGATGATCAAATTGGATTATATTCAAAACCATTCCTTCATGGATTCTCGAAATTCCAAGAATAAATCAAAATAAAAGTTGGTTGTTAAAAATTAAACATATAGAGATTGCTATAATATTATCTTTTTTTTCTCTTTTTGGGGTCATACATCAAAAATTCCACATTCCATTGACAAATGCGCTGCGTGGATTTAATAGAATTAAAGGTTGCATTCAGGGGTGGACCCGGGGTCCTGAGGTCACATGGTTCCCAACTTTTGAGTTTTTTTTTTAAAAGTCATGTTTGGTATCGTTTGAAATCTAAATTTTAATTTAAATCAAAGTTAACAATTAATTTTAATAACATATTTCATGGAATCTATAATTGTTTTAACTTTTATCAAAATTTATTAAAAATTTCATTTTATACCCCGTTTGACTCACATTATTTTTTTCATTCTTATTTTTCTACTAATTTTTAACCACACATTCTTCAATAAAATAATATTTTTCATCACATCAATAACTTTTCCTTCTTTTTCAACCACATATTCCTCGTCACATCACTTCAAAAAAATGCATTCTCTCATTTTAATATGCACCAATTTCTTTTTCAACCACATATTCATCGTCACATTACTTCAAAAAATGCATTATCTCATTTTAATATGCACCAAACGCATAATCTTCACCAAACATGTGCAAAATCACAATAAATTTGAATTTCAATAATATGTTAATTTTAAAAATTCTCTGACAATCGTACGCTAATCGAATCTAAAAATTGCTTATATCATTTCAAAATTTATTTCGAGAACTACATTATGGGTATATCGAATAGTCCAAACAGATATCGAAAATAGTTCAAAATACGTTAAATGTGAGTCTTAAAAAAGAAGTCTAACTCGCATTTTTTTAAAAAAAAAATTCAATTATTTCATTAACATTTATATTTTTGCGATATAAATTTCTCAATGTAATTTTCATCATTTTATTAAGAAATTTTATATGGAATATGACATCAAAAAATTTCGAAATTTTACATCCGAAAAAGTCATATTTCATGTAAATTTTCTAATGCAAAATTACATGGGGTGTGATTTTTTTGGACGTAAATTCTCGATTGTAAAATTTCTTTCAACTTCTTTACAAGTTCGATTGTGTCCCCTAATTTTAAAGTTCTGTGTCCGCCCCTTGTTGCATTAGCCTTAACCTTAACCTTTTGATTTTTGCAATTATTTAGTTTTTTTTTCACGTGTTACACACACATTAATATTAATTATTTTTAAAAGAAACACCAAGTCTTTCCATTCCATGCACGACATCTTAGATTATGAACTTATCATTCGTAGGCAATATTTAAGTACATATTTAGCATGTAGTACTTATATCATAACCTTTTTATCAGCTCGGACGAGCCCTCGAAAAACTAATAGTAATGCTTACAACTATGATGTACATATAGTATATGCTCTTGTATAATTTCTATTATTTTCAAAATACATTTTTCTCTTTTTTATTTTCAAATCACACGTTGTTTAATAAACTAATATTACTCGTAAATCCAAATTTTTTTAATCTATTAACAACACATTCTCCATTAAAATACTATTTCAAAATACATTTTGATTAAAAAAAATGTGCTTCAAGCAGACTCTATATTTATCGCGGACTTCATACTATTTTTTCAAAAATTTTGCTAATTAACAAAACAAAATTATACTTCCTTCGGTAGAGGCGGAGAAAAAAAAAATGGAAAAGAGAATTTGGATGGAGAGCTCCATGATTACAAAAAGTTAAAAAGGTTATAGTATTTGAGTTAGGGGGACACAATCTTTGAGTTTGTGGAAGATCTCTTATGTCCTACTTTTGTACCTTTGCTTTAAGGTCAAGCAAAGGAGAAAAATGGGGAAATGATCACAATTTGTGATATTAGTAAGTAATAGAAAAACTCAAATAAAATAATTCATACCATAGTGTAAGGGCATTTAGCATAACTTTTACTTCCTAAAGAAGAGTTTCATGAAGAAATTATTTTAATTTTTATTTGAAAATTATATTTCAAAATTGTTTTTAAAGAAAATCACGTTAAATCAGTTTCATCTAAAAACTCTTATAACTAAAGAAAACACTTTTATAAAGTTAGTCAAACGAGTTCAAAACCATTTTTGGATCTTAAAAGCTTCTCTTGATTTAAGTCTATACTTATAATAACAAATTGAGTTTTGTTATCAATGCGTTTGAAGGGTGAGGGCGACTCCATGAATTTAATTTTTCGTAGTTTCATACAATTGCCATATCTATACAAAGTTCAAAAGAAATCTATTCTTAACAATCATGACATGTTTTGTTATTTTTAATGTAATCAATTTATAAAATCAAGAGAATTCTTTATAAAAATGTAAATGCATTTCAACAGGTGAGTTTGTCACTCTTGTTCATTTACACAAGGAGAAAAGATTATCATAATAAACACCTCGAAATGATTTGAACTTATTATTATCAAGATGAATTGAACTGTTTCAAAGACCCAACATGACCAATTGGATAGATCAAGAAAACAACGATAACAGTTGCAACAAGAGCTGAATATGCAACGACAATCCAATGTGGGTTTATTTCAACAATAAAAAAGTCACTATATAATATTAATAATAGTAGGATAAATTCACATATTTTTTAAGAGAATTCAAGAACAAATAAGTAGTAATGAACATCTAGAATCGTCTTATTTTATAAGAACTAGATTAGATCGGCCATCTTGTTTGATCACGACCAATCCAAAATTTGATTTCGTTACATAAAAAAAAAAAACTAATAATTAAACCATATTAAAAGAGTGCCACCCAATAATTGTTGAATTTGAACTTTGTAATTTTGACTTGGTCTCTTTTTTCGTTTTTGCTTATTATTGTTGTTGTTTATCATAAAGAGAGCATATGAATTTAGTTATAAAGTAAAACCCCTTAGAATTTTCTTTATTTCTTCCTCTCTTTTTCCCCTCTGCTATACAGCTGTAAAGCTGTGACGCCAGCAAAAGTTGCATCTCTCTTCCCAAATTCTCAGCTTCTCAATATTTCTTTTGACTTTGGAATGGAAGACCAATTATTGACTTGGCGCTGGAAAAAAAAAAATCTTAGAAGTGGACAAAATGATCAAATCGAAAACGAAACTAATCAAGCGATTCAATTCGACTTGACAAAAAAAAAATAATGATTTTGATCCTTAGAATCAAAACCCATTTGGTTCAATTTTGTCATAATTCAATTAGTGAATCATTGTTATCAAACTATGGGTGTGTTTGAATTATATTATTTTGGAAGAATGTATTTTGGAATTGTAAATTGATGGAAAATGTGTGGTTGAAAAAAAAGGAAAAATTATTGATGTGATGGTGATTTTATTGAAAAATGTGTGGTTGAAAATAAGTAAAATAATGAGAATGAAAATTCTAATGTGTACCAAACAGGGGCTATGTTTTAATGGAACTTGATTTTTGTATATTCAAATTATGACTATATTTTGTTTGTTAATTTGGATTTTTGTGAATAAATTTGATTACATAATATTTTATTTGAAAATTTAAGTAATAGAATCAAAACCAAACTAAACCAAATCAAACCAGAACCAAATGGTTCGGATACAATGTTTGGTTCCATATTTTAAAAAAAAAAATCATTAATTACAAAAAATTATTGGTTCATGATTAGGTTCGGTTCTCTTGGAACCACAATTAAATAGAACCATATCCACCCCTAAAATTATATCAACGTACTCACAATTAAAGAAGAGGTACATGTGATAGAATGAAGTCTTTATCTATGGGATGATGGACCGATCGAATCTTTCGAAGAAATTGCAACGGGATTTCCTTAATGGATTAAAATACATCAATGACCACCCAACTTTATATTTAGTGTTACATTAATCACCAAATCTGATTTTGTTTCACCAAGGTTATCGGGTGTCTTAACTGAAACTAAGTATGAAATTAAGTGTCCATAGTGAAACAAAATCAAATTGGGTGGCCAATGTGATACTAAACCCATGTTTGCTCCCTTTTTTTTTTTTTTTTAAATATTCACTCTCTTCATTTTTAACCAGACATTCTTTATCAATTCATTTACCTTACCTATGAAATAAATCTAGCATATTGTAACAAGTGGGCATCTAAACCTCGATTTGGACGGTTTGGATAAAATTTCATTTTAATTATACATTTTAGTCGATCCATGAATATTATTTTTTTATCCATCACTCATTTTTATCTATTTATAAAGTAAATCATTTATAGATTCTTCGCAAATGAAGGCTAAATAGGGGACAAATTATAGTGCTATATAGCAATTAATAGGTTCTAATTATTGTGCATTAGGGAGACTATGATTGCGGAGAAATATGAGGAATTTCTTGTTACATGTCAATGCAATTGGTTTAGGATGCATGTTTGGTACAGCTTTTCTCAAAAAAATAAGCTGTGTATTTTATCAAATGTGTGAACAGAGTTAAAGGTCTTGCGAAATGTGTAAATACTAAATATTAAATAAAATAGTATTTAATCAACTTATAAGTTGGAAAAGCCTATACCAAACATATGATGATATTCTCATAATTGAAGTGCCAACACAGTAAAATTATTGAACATTTCTCTCGTGCTTTTATTCATTGTAATTTAAGTAAGGAGGGATAAGTGAGTCGTGACGAGTCTAGAATGAAAAGATTTCCATGTCAGACTAAGTCGGGTCGGTTCAAATGAACCAAATGGACCTTCCAACGGAAAGTAGAGACGAAAGCCTCAAATCTCTCGAAGGATCTCGACAACCAATTTTTAATCATTTAGCGGTCGAAAAACCAATCACTATTTTTTTATATGTATAAATAAAGTGCTTGCATGGGTATGGCTAACAACCCTCAAATACTTGATCCAACAAGGTCCAAGAGCTTTCTTAAATCGAACAAAAATCTATCAACATCGATTAATGTATATTGAAAGAGAAATTTGCACGCGACCCTGGCGGATACCAACGAGAGTGGAGTTCATGTTATATTGTATTTCCTCCTTTCCCATGTAGCATCTATCTTTATACCAGATATCAATTCAAACTCATTTTATAAGTTGGGTCGAGTGAGTGTCACGATGATTGGATCCCGAAGCCTTAAACCGACTCAACTTACGTCACACTTTTAAAGTTACATCACTTCATATTTGATGCAGTCGAGTAAATTCTATCGATATAATCAAGTATTATTACCATAGGTCCATACCAACCCCACACAATTAGATAAAACAAAATTTTTTTTCTTTTTAAATAAAATTATGTCTTTTGTTTCATGAAGGTCCCAAGATCCACTGGGGCTGGGGTAGTTACCATCACCATGTCTGTGCAAATTGATCAGACAATTACCTCATAAATGATAAAATCTGTCTATTTTCTTTGTTACACTGCAATGGCACACTTTCCCCGTGAGTCGAATAATTGTACCTATTGCTTCTTTTTAACTCGTACACTTAATGTTTGCATATGAGACATTCGGCATCCCAAGAGACATCCCCCATCCCCCATCTCCTCACACATCTTAAAGAGAGGGGGTATGAAAATTTGTTGAAACCTTAAGAGAAATTAAAATTGTATAATAGTTTATTACAAAAATTGGGATTGGAGTGCCATCTATAAATGTTAAGGTTATTAAAATGAGTATTTTCTTTGATTGACGTGAGATATTAACCTTAACCTTTTGCGTAGATGGTGGTTCGCTCGTTATAATTTAATGGATTCTAATGTCATATTTAAACTAAGATTTTCATATTTAAGATGATGACTCATGAGCCATCTTTCTTGAACTTTGAAGGCTCGTTTGAGCCTTAGACAAATCGAATCGATCATTTCTCAATATAGAATTCTACCCTTTAAAACGCTTCACAAAATGATGGCTTGTGAGCACATTAACTATGAATGCTTGTTTGAAGTTTAGATCAATCGTATGCCCATTTTAAGCTTAATGAATTATGATCCAAGACTAGAAATTCCATCTTTAAAATTCAATTTTATATTATTTAATTAACGGGTTGAACCGAATGAACCCACGAGTTCAAAATTATATTTGAACTCGAGAATCACAACTTTCGAAACATGTACGAACTTTAGGAAGGCCAAATTCCATTTCATCCATAACAATTCCCAAAATATATTTACAAGCCTTCCTAGACAACAATGCAACTGGAGGAATAAATGCTTCATTTTGCAATATACAACCCCTCTTTATGATAGAAGGTTCACGCATTAATGTCTGACATCTTCAACACAAAGATGAGACTCTTAAAATTGTACCCACAAATTGTACCCTACATGCACACACACACACACACACACACACTCACAGGCATTGAATGTATATGATAAGAAAAGGGCCAGTGTTACAGGGAATTGTGGTCCAAGTTTTTAGATGGGGTGTCATATTACAGAATGCACTGTTTTTTTGTTGTTTAGGGGTTAAAATTTATGGCTGCTTACTCTTTGCAGGTTTCCATTTAGACAAAGGGTCCCTTGGAAATCAAGAGAATGTATTCAGAGGACAGGCTGTGTATCAAAACTGTGAAACTTGGTTGATTTGGGTATCTATTGAATAGGCTAAAGAGCCTCTTTTCTTAAGCTACTTATATCAACAGTACAATACTCAAGTATAATTTTTAAGCATAGCCAAACTCGTACTAACGTCTTAGAAAAGGGTACTTCATGTAATTCTTATTTTGCCAAAAAGAGTATTTACAGTTTAACCAAAGCATGGCTGAGGCATCGGCTCATTCTTCAATAGGCACATGGTCAGAACCCCAACCTTTAAAAGGTTAAATCAAGATATAGGCGTGCGTTGGTGGGGGATTTCTAAGCAGTAATTTAGCCTTTGATTTACGTATCCAAGCCAAGTTCATCCTGCTAGTATGTACTGTTGGAATATAGCTGACTTTGGCATGTTTTTTGAGTGGAACCCGATTAGCTATTTTGGAAGATAAAAGTTGATNGGTGGGGGATTTCTAAGCAGTAATTTAGCCTTTGATTTACGTATCCAAGCCAAGTTCATCCTGCTAGTATGTACTGTTGGAATATAGCTGACTTTGGCATGTTTTTTGAGTGGAACCCGATTAGCTATTTTGGAAGATAAAAGTTGATTTGTGTTCTCCTCCATGAGTACATCGAAATCATATATTTACTTGTCAAAAATAATGCTCGAATGAATGAGAAATTGAAGCTCAAAGTATGTCATGTGAAAGGAGTTTATGTTGATGGGAAAAGTAAAAAGTGTGTTTGTACATAGGAAGTGGATGAAAACTAAAATCACTTTATAAAAAATTACACTTTAGAATTGTGTAATCATGTGTCGTATAGAGATCTCTCCACGTGCGTGCGCAGAGGGTGCAAATCTTGGACCGAATGAGCTTCGGACATTGAACTTGTATGCGAGCACGACCTGTGTACACGAATATCGGACCAAAAGGAGCAAAAATGATCCCTTAAGAGTGTCCACATTTTGCTACATTTTTATTTATTCAACTGACTTTTCATTTTCTGAAACTCCAATAATAATTGCCATTACGTGGACGAATCTATTTTAAGGAAACTATATGTATCACAAGCATTAGGAGTGAGCCAGTATATGTGTCTCGTTTTTTCGCTCGATTTACACCTCAAGCATGTACGATGAGAGAGCGAATCTGTTTTAAAGAAACTACGTGTAACACAAATCTCAGGTTAAAAGTTTTATTTAATTACTGTTTAATTATTATTTTTCTTGTTATTCCTTATTGTAATTAACAAGTCATTGAATTTGTTATAAATATATAACTTAATCTATTTAAACTGCATATCCGGTATCAAGTATGTAAAATCGGTCAATTCAGCATATACGGTTATTTGAGCATATACGGTAACCATTGTATATACAGTAACTGTTGCATATCCGATAAGTCTTCGCATATACGGCAAGCCTTGCATATACGATATTTAAGCTACAAATACGGTTTCCAGTATAGAAACACTTGTCTAACATCTACAACAAACAAAGCAGGTATCAACTATCAAAAGTCTCTTGATTGAAGCTTCTCTAATTTGTACGTCCTTTCAACGTCTAGATAGATAAATGAGAAAATGAATTCCGAAACATGATGGAGAAGAACTACAACATATCTAGCATTCTGAAAACAGCTCATAATCCGATTGTTCATCAATCATACCTAAATAGACGTCAAGTGAGAGAGAACACATTACTTTCAGGACGTTACATGGATCAAGCTGTCCTAGAAGAAAGTTCACCTCTTGCACAAGCAATTTGGCATTTGCGTTAGCAAAGAAATTCAGTTGTCCATGGAAACTTGAACTAATTACATAAATAGATGATCATTCATAGCCATAGCCCATAATAAGTTCTAAACTGAAGTAAAATTTGACCTGGTCTCAGTAATCATCCTCCGCGCATGTGTGCACCCAATTCTCCGAACTGTTCATCAGCTTCCACAGTATCAGCCGACAAGCGAACTGCATCCAACTTCTGCTTCAGCACGTCTATTGCATTAAGAACCAATTGAGAAGCTTTGATAGCGCCGGTGGACTCTACTGTAAAAATAAAACTATCTTCCTTTGCACGGATTTCCACAAGGCCTGGTTTGCCCATTGATTCAGCTTTCTTAATCACCTCTTCGTCATATGTATATGCCTCGGCATCATGAATCAGAACCTGCAAAGAGAAAAGAAAAATGAAGTTAGCGTTAAAAATGACAATTGAGATATTATTAAATAGTAAGATCTCAAACAACATAATACTCTAATAAGCATATGTGCTCAAAGGCCAAAGCATTTGAGGGGAGGTCATTTTATGACATACAAACTGAATATAAGTAATGGAAGGAAGGACCATGAAATTGTATCAAAAACCTCTTGGTCACAATTTCCTACCTGCTTTGCATTTTAAATCATAATCATAACATAATCGTAAGGTAACATGTAGCAAGTAAAAACTTGGTTCATTGTTTTGCATAACATGAAAAGATACTAATATGATTGTGCTGACTGTCATTAACAAGAAATAATGAAAACCTCGAGATCGTATGAACATCTACTGCAATAAATTCCACTGGCATTGATAAATCCATTCTTCTAAATTCAAATATCACAAACCTATCTATTTTATTCCTCCAAAATCCAAATGCACACCACTTACAAGACAAACAATAAAGCAATAAAGTAGCTAAATGGTTGGCCTTGAACCAAGAAACCAAAGAGGTGCTGCATAGAAACAACGAAGCAGTAGTTACAAGTCCAAGGAAACATTTTGATGAATGCTCGTAACTTCTTAAAAAAATTGGCTATATGGGATGTCCCAAGGAACATGAGAAATGCAGTATATAATTTGGACTAAGTGTCTTGAAAATGATCTGAACGATATTTCAAACGATCAAACATATGGGAAAAAATAAGAGAGAAGCTACAGAACCACACATCATGTCATCATACATCTTGATCCTAACAGAGAATGAGATTTGTGATCAACCTGATTCGTATTCTCATCAAATTTGAACACTGGGGTAGGACTGCTTTCAACAAACTCCCTTTTCTCATCAGGTGTCAAGCTCTCCATCAACTCTTCATTGATATAAATATCTGGTTCATACATGAAAGTGACAGTTGCTGCAGGTGACCATTTAGCATGATCTTTACCAATTCCTTTCCTAGCTATGGCTCTTAGAATCAGCTCCTGACCACGGCGTAGCTTCACAATTATGATTCCCCTATATATGGACATAAATTATCTAAGGATTCATTTCCCTAAAAAATTATAGTTGCTAATGATCATATACGCAAGATCAACAAAAATGAAGCAGAAACAACAAAAATGTGGCCAACATTGTTAGTTTGTTACTCTGTAAATAAAATGACACAATTTGCCACAAGTCTAGCAAATGAGGCTCCCACATCGTATCATATTAGGAAGCTGACAAATGGAATAACCTCCAAAGATCAGAGAACAGGATCAGTTCTTGAATTACACTTCAAAAACCATAGTGGTACACATTGAAAGAAATTTTGATCACTACCCAGATAATGCCCTGATAAAAGCATTGTCAACACACAAAGCAAAATATGTTTCTGGACTCTAGGCATCAAGGTTTTTATAGACCTAAATATTCTAATTGAGTTAATATATTACCATGAAAAATATACACCCAGAAAGTTCATGATGGCTAAAACATTATTACCATGGACAATGTTTCTGGACTTTAGGCAATAGGCATCAAGGTTGAACCTTCAAATCTCCCCTTCTAAATAAGTTTCTTAGAAGGCCTTATTCTAACTTAAAGATGAAAAAAATGTGAAGCATACCCTCATTTAAAAAGGTTTCCTCCAACAAAGTTGTGTTTAATTTAGTTTTCCTCTTTGGATTTTCATGATTACTCCCCTCATTTTTCTAATTGTTGCACAACATTTTTTCTAAACAGCGTGTCTTGGCGATCCAGATAATGAAGAAAAGAAAGAAATCAAATGTATACCCACATTGTTGATCATTGAACAAATTTTGGATGTGCATCGTTTCTCACTATTGCAATCACACAAATCTATACATTTACTGTTGAATTTTTCTTGTGGGAGGATTACTCGGCCCCATAAACCTCAACAAACAAGGTTGATGATATTGAGTTAAAGGTCAAGTTTAGGGACAACTCCCCACCTTATTAACTCGGCAAGATCAAGTTCACCTAAGCCATGTGTCTAAGGCTAATAGTGAAAAGTTTCATGTCTTCAATTCAACCATAAAATTGTGTTAGAAGGCCTTTTTTTCATTTTCTTTCGCTTTTGGTCCGTTCTCGATAAAATCCACATATTTCAACCCTATATTACTTTCAATAGCCTACTTTAATTACACAAATAAACATGTCACTGACAGCAATTCGCGATCCCTCTAAATGTATATAAGAATCCATCCACAGTAGCTTCCAGGATCAAGACTTCCACACGCACAACAGATCTTTAGTAAAAGCATCCACATTTTTTTTAAACTCCAAAAACCATAACAAAATCAAAATATTCCAAAAATGAATAAAAATTCTCATTACTCTTGAAAATGACAGTGAATAGGAAAAGGTGGCATGAAAACAAATTCCAGCCATACAAACTATATTCTTTGCAAGTGGGCAATACATATTGTTTAGACATCTTCCAAGCTACTAATCGAATATTTATTCCACCAACTTTGGGGGTTTATTTATTCTTCTTCAGTATCAATATTTAGTTGTGTTGTGGGATTGGATACAAGAAAAAAAAAGGATATTATTTCCAATTGGATCAGGTACACAAATCCTTTCTCACCATTTCATCCCATTTATCACCAAATCTATAGAATTTTTATTAATCGAAGCATGTTATTAGTAATAATAAACCCACAAAAAGTTCACGACTCGCACATTTTCTGCCCTATAGACATAACAGGACTTTCATATTCAGACTTTCCCTCTTTTATCCTCATCTTCATAGTTTTCCATTTTTTCAAAATAAGTTAACCTAAAAGCTTGAATCTCTTTCATTTTTTTGCTACCTTTAATTTGCATATTTTCCCTGCAAAAACCATTCTCCTAAAAATCACACAACAACTTCACAATGTTCTTTGACATTCCAAAAAGAAATTGGAACCCGACCTTAGTTGAGTGCCGTCAGTAAGTGGGAGATCCTTCCTGAACCGTTCATTCAGTCGATAGTATGCAACCCATACACGCCCCAATACTTACTCTAAGATTTAACAGCCGCCTAGATCACCAGCAGAAATAGCAGTGACTGCTTAAGGAATAACCAAACCAAAAAAAAAAATTCATAACTTCAAACCCATAATTACTTGCATTTACCACCATACCCAAATACAATTACATAAAATTAGAAAATTCAACATATATAACACAAACACGGAGAGGTAGAGAGAAAACTATTACTTATTCTCCGAGTTCTCAAAGCCAGAAGACGAATCTGAAAAATCAACAGGAACAACCGTGTGGTCGGAGCTATACAAATCCTTAGAAGTGACATCAAGTGTGTGGTCATTAATACACTTTGCCCTCAGATGAAACTCCACAGAGCAGTACTCACATTGACCATCTCCATCACAGGCATCACAGTCTCGTGAAAACCTCATCCCCATGGCGCGCTCGCTGGTAAGCGGAATGAGCCCTAGGCGGTGGGCAATGAACTCGTCGTTAAGAACGGAGGAATTCACCTCGATTTCCACCAAATCGATAGCGATTGTCGGCACCTCCGCAATCATCACGCGCCGGAGCGCGTTCGCGATACTCGCGTCCGTCTCCCGTAGCTCGAATTTCATGAAATCATCCCTTACCTCCCGGATTTTGATCTTTGGGAATCTCTGGTATGATACGCCTTCCATTTTCGTCTTTACTTCCTCTCTAAAACGGAGCGGATAGTAACTGTGCGAGGGTTTTTCTGTAAACCCTTTGCAAATTATTATGCTCACGATTCTCGTGTGGTACTTTAATTAACAGCGAAATCTTGCATTACGGGTCCCCAATCTACTGATATTACCGTAACTTAGTCCCCAAACTATGTACTTCGCGCCTCGCGGTGCCATTTCTGACCTATTTGATTGTGAAAGCATTTTATGTCATTTTGACAGTTGACCATACACAAGGCTAATATAGATAAAGACAAACTAAATTTAACAAAAATCAAGAAATGATCAAGGTTAGACTGTTCGCGAAAATGTATTTCGAATTAAAATTATCGCAAGTATACAGTTCATTACAAGTAATAAAGTAGACTTTTTGAGTCCAAATATCGTTCCCACAATGATTGATTAGTTCTAATTCTAATTATTTTAACCTTAACCGAAACAAATAAAGGAA
>CAIGRO010222417.1:0-13534 GCA_903798355.1 Fraxinus baroniana | reverse complement strand
ACGTTGCTTGCACCTAGTAATTGTAAATTTCTCAACTTGGAACATAAATGTTTAATAATACTTGTACTTTTGTAATCTCTGGAGACGAGAAAGCACGATCTTAATAGATCTATAGTAATATCGATTGTTGATTCTTGTCCTTCAAACTTGTAGAAACTTCTCTTAATTTGTATAATTTTATCCTTATACTATATTTAGCCCTTGTTTGTCCCCATTATTTCTAAAATACATTTTTTTCTCTTCTTTTCAACTACATATTTTTTAATAAAATAATATTACTTGCAAATCCAAAATTTTTTTCTTATTTTTTTAGCTACACATTCTTTATCAATTTATCATTCAAAAATGCATTATTTGCCAATAATGAATCTCAAACGAAGGCTTACTTTTCTCTCTCTTTTTTTATTTTTTCACCTTTTTTTTTCATGGATCTTGATTTTGATGTGAGCATTTCATTTGGTGAAGAGAAATATCATTTAGTTTTTGTCACAATGTTTATAATATTATGAAACATAATTTATCTTTTTTACAATACTTATATCTTGTTCACTTAAAAATAATTGACAAAGAATGAAGATGACAAAATGCTTGTTTACTTACAAATAATTAACAAAGAATAAAGATGTTAAGAGTGCTCAGCCTCGCTTCAGGGGACAATACAAACCTCAAACTCAATGGAACCATAATCAAATCAATGGGACTTTACAACTTAAAGCTTAACAAAATTAACTTTGATAGTTAGAAAAACACAGAAAAGAATTCCAGTTCATACTATTGATTAGATGATGTATCAAATCATAATATACAACACAATGTTACTGTACAAAAGGATAAACCCACCTAAGCCTTTTCAAACAACAAAATTTTCTCTAAAGCCAAATCCCTTCAATCTGCTTATATTCTGGCTGTAATCAAATCCTTTCAATCTACACGATAGATAAATTACCCACTTCAGCCTTCTGTTACATGAAGATAGATATACTTCACGAATAGCGACCACCTTCGGTTTTCTCTTTCTTGATTCGCTCTTCTTGGATTTCTTCCAGTTCCTCATCATCGCCCCTTTGCCCAGCCTGCTCCTTCCAATATGCCACTAGCTTTTTCAAACGAGCCACTTCTTTAGACGATACATTTTTATTCGGGTCATTCACAATTGATCTTACTCTTGATGCATACCTGCATTACACGAAATAAAAGATTGTCAAGGATAAAGTTCTACCACCACCACATTTATTCCTCAAATTTGTAACCATTCAACTTCATCTTGAGAATTGGAAACTCAATCTCGCAGCTCTTTCGACAAGAATTTTACCAAGATACACTAATCCGTACCAAGAGAAGCAATCATAATGAAACAACAAAAAAATAGCACCTCTAACTTTTCATAAACACGGTGCCATTCACACAAACAAAATATTAGCAAAAGGGGTACCAGAGAGAGAGACGTACATTAAAGAGTTGTAAGTCTCATCCAAATTTGATTCAGCTGGAGATATGTTGACAAACATCAGTGTTTTAGCATTGCCACCAAGAGAATCACTCATCAACATGGTCAATTTGTGGTTTCTGTAGGGGATGTGTTGATTGCCAGAAGACAAAGCACCAATTACATCCCCAAGAGCTGAAAGCGATTTGTTAATGCTTTGAGCTTCCTTTAGCTGACCACCTGAAGAGCCAGACTTTTTCACTCTTTCAGAACCAGCAAGATCCACAAAGCTTAACTGCATATGATCACAATACAAAATGTAAGAAAAACACTAGTCTAAACACGTGTTAAGGAAAATATTTTTTCAATCAAGACCATCAATGAGCAGAAAGAAAGGATACCATTTCAAGGTGAAGTATGTTGAGAAACGATTTAACATATGACTCTCAAGTCTTGAGAAAAATCATTATGCACCCAATGCCTTGTATCAGAACATCTCAATTTCATTTAAGAACTCTCACATGATGACACTTCTATACTCTAGATCAAATATCCCCACAAAAACGAAGGAAAAAAAACTTATTAGCCCATTTCACTGAATACTCCAAAAGTTAAACGGAATCAGTCTAAAATATTTGGTAGCCACACTGTACCTGGCATGCAAAGATGAGCCACATTTACACATTCTACATTAAGGACATACTAGATTATCCTAAGCTTCATTGTTTATTTCACAGAAATTCGACCTACAACTTGATATTTCTGTATAAATTGAAAATGAAGTCGGAAGCATGCACATTTTAGATTTATAACAAACATATACCAGACAGGTATAAAGCACCTGTTATTTAGTCAAAGGCGTGTGCATCTTTACATATGCATAATGCACTAAAAATAAATTTGCCAATACCTTTCCTCTAGCAACAGATTGAGTTTGAAGATTGGTACTCTCTATAACAACTGATAGTATAAGATGTGATCTTGAACTCTGCTCATTCATTAGAGTCTCAGTAGTATGACGCTGTTCAGATCCTCTCTGGATAATAGTTCTAAGTTCGTCATATGATGAAATGGATACAACTGTTACATTTTCCACAGCAACCATACCCTGCATACACAGAAGAGACAAATTTGCATACAAACCATCAATAAAAGGAAATTAACTAGAGACATGAAGATTATATTTGGAATAGAAGGCACAAGAATATTTAACTTGGAAAAGAAGACACAATAATTATCCCACAATTCCATCCTAAAGCATTTTGAATTTCAAAAAAAAAAAGTTAGCATATGTATTGTAATTATAATTGAGACATCGAAAAAGAAATGTGAGGTAGAAACTGTCATCTGATTTCTATATGTCAATAAGATTTGCCAGGAAAAGTACCTTTGAATCTTTTTTGATATCCAATTTCAAACGCTTTGCATGCTTTGGTAGTAGAAGATCTATAAGTGTATCTTGATATAACTCCAACATATATGCCTGCATAGATTCATATAATCTAACACCATGTCATTCATCTTATTTCAATAAAAAGGACAAAATGAAAAAGAACAATGACATTTGCATACATCTTTTAATCTCATGATCACATCATTAGTTAGATATTAAATATAAAACAATACAACCCAATCAAATTCATAAAGGATATCAACAATTGTTATGAGCAACCATCGTGATATCCCATCAATCAGAAATCATTACCTTCAAAGTGAAGGAAAACTTGTTACTATCTCTTTTCAAAATTCTAAAAAGTTCAGAAATAGCGCGTGGAGTGAGCCCAGGATTGCTCTCAGATCCATAAATGGTGAATGTCTTCCCTGAACCAGTTTGTCCATATGCAAATATACATACATTGTATCCATCAACGGCAGATTGTACCAAGTACTGTTTTAGCAGGAAAAATAAATGGAAATGTGAATATATTGAATATATTCAAATTAATGAGAAAAAGATGCAGATTATCAAAAATTTACTTGTGTAAAAAACTTAACATAGAATTTTATTGAACTTGCCTTTGTATCCTCAAAAACGTCCTCTTGAGAAGCATTCCCATCGAAAACATGATCATACATGTGTTGTTTTACTTTATCATCTCTCCACATATGCTCGACTGTGAACTCGTCAACATTTGTTAGAACAGATCTTTCCTTCTCTGAGATTTCTTTTCCACTAAGAGGCCTCAATCGACAGTAGACTCGAACTTTGCCTTTCATGTCTGAAAATTGAATGAAGACCATGGGGAATATCCATTAATACAGATAAATCACTCAAAATAAATATTGCAATTTCCAAATTACACCTATATCGCTTAGTCATAGAAGAAATGATAACAAGTTCAAGAGAAAAAGAATGATAATATAAAAGGAGAAGCAGAAAAAAAAGAAGAAGTCAATGTTACCTTCTATGATGTTAAAATACCGTTTCCTCAAAACTTGCTCTTCCTTGTAAAGTGCCTCCATCTCAGCCAATTGAGCACCTTGCATCTTCAAGATTGCAGCAGTTTGCTCATTTTTCCTATCGATATCCTAAACAAGTAATTATTGATAAGAATTTTGTTCATGTAACATGATGATGAAAATCGAGAAGGTATTTATGCATGCAACTTCATAATAGGAAAGCTATGATTCACCTCCTTCATTTCTCTCAGGTCCTCCAATTCCCTCAGATTATTTTGCAAGGAAGACAACTCAATGTCTTTAGCTACAATCGCTGATTGTGCAACAACCAAATCTTTTGTAAGCTCTTCCAACTTCTTTTCAAGTTCAGAAATGCGAAGCTTCAAGGCCTTGCGTTCCTTTTCAAAGCTTCCCTCGATTACCACAATCTACATTAGAAGAATTGCAAGAGCCCATGCTTCATGTGATCTAGAAAAAATAGAGTTGTTAAAATCAATGACTAAATTCAGCACTCTTACCTCTTCAGCATTTTTCCTTTCAAGCCTTGTAAGTCTTTCTGCAAGAGATATTTTTTCACTTAAAAGTTTCCTTCTCGACTCTTCTACAGCATGCAAATCTGCATTGCGTGCTTTCAATTCATCTTGAGTCTTGTGTAAGACCTATATATAACCATCAAAACCTTTCATCAAAAACAACAAGAACAAATGAACATGTACATTATTAAAAAATGATAAAAGATAACTCTTTTCATGTGATAGATAGGATGAGATTCAGAAAAAAAATAGGTCTATCAGAGCAATAATCACCAAAACCAATTATATATAAGAAAGATGAAGTCCTAGTCACATATATACCTGGTTATTTGCTTCTGTCAGTTCCTTCCTGATATTGTTCTCCAATCCTTGACTACTTACCTTAGGAAGCCTGACTTCCATGTTTTGTTTCTCCAAGATTGTAGCCTACAGACGAACAATATCATGATGAGCTGCAAAGCAGAAAGCGAATCTTATTTATTTATGTCTTGTAGCAATTACCTGAAGTGTTGAATCCTTTTCATCACATAATGATCTCAGTTTATCGCGTTCATTTATAATTTCTTCTAAATATTGCTTTTGAGACCTGAATTCGTCTTTCAAATTCTCCAGTTCTTCTTTCATCTTAATTTCCTGTTTTTGCTTTTCATGGACATCTTCTTGCAACTGTTTAACCATACAACAACTATTATTGTAGAAACTTGGAAAAGAAATAGAAACAAATTATAGCACCACCTGAAGTAGGAAATTATACAAATTTATTATCTCATGTTCCATTTCTTTCAGGAACTCTATGAAAGCCACAATGAAATTTGCGGAGGAGTTGTCAAGGTAAGGTGAGCACTTGCCAAGAACAAATTAACCATATTATAAAATAACAGGAAATTTATACCCAAGTCCTGTTTTACATACTCGAACAACGAGCGCCTGCTGAACTTTTCTACAGAAGCCAAGTGCTACTTAGTGAATATATTGCCAGGTGTCTATATGCACATGCAAACAAAAGATGGTGCATGTAGTATAACCTATTCCTATTGTTTGCCTCAATTAGTAGGTAGATGTAACACAATTGTATAAGCTTACCTCCAGGTCTCAAATTCTTCCTAGATTGTTTTTCTACTACCAAAAAGTAACCCAGTAGTTCATATAGATAGTGTATTTCTTTTATTTTTTTGAAACAAAAAAATTACACTTTCAAACTAACAGGAACTGATCTTCTATTAACTGATTAAAATTAGTAGGTTTCCTTAGTACTATAGGAATTTTAGTCTGGACAATTCCAGACACGTTACAGTTTGTTTTCATCTCTCTAGTTTAGTACTTTGGAAACAATATTTATGCACACAGAATTTATCTAATTCTATTACCAAGAAAGCATGATATGGCTTTAATTTCAGCATTTAACAGAGTTAGTTTTGTCACTTGCATGTGCATTTATCTACAAAAAAGAAAAGAAAAGAGAAAGTCCAAAACGTGCAGTTTATAACACAAATGGGGAAAATGCTTTTAGAAATCAGGTATTTGCAAGCATGCATAGTGGGCTTTCAATGAGTTCTTCTACTCGAGGACATTTCTCTATTCACAAAATATAATCGTCATCCGTAGTTGTAAAAATTTGCTCTCTTTCTTTAAACTAATACTCACTTGGCTAGCTTTTTTCTCTGATTCTTCAAGAGATTTAGACAACTCCTGAACACGTTTCTCATTGATGTCCATGGTGTGAGGTCTAACATTATCAGGAAGATGTCCAATACTTGAACCATTGGCTAGAGCACGTGCTTTGGAGTAGCGCCTTAACATAACATCATTTATATGAGTTTGAAGGGCGACACAAATTTCTTCTCCCTGCATTTCATGAATGTCAGTGCTAAATGACAAACAATTACAGACCATTGGGAAAAACTTCGGTACCAAATGCAAAAAGCTTAGTTGCCAATCACAATACAACCTACCTGCTTAGTTTCAAACTGAAATATGTGCAAGATGCCAGCAACTCTCATCTTAAAGAATACAGCAGAGTTACTGCTGCCAAATTGCATTATATCCCTCAATTCTGCAGAATGTAGATACTCCTTTGGAACTGGGCGAAAGAAATGAACCTGTGGACAATGAGGAATTATACTCAGGTTTCTGCATGAGCTACAAAAAATACATGCTAATGTGCAAAAAGAAAAAAATCACCACTTACTCCACGCTTATTAATCCCTAGAATTATTTTTCCAGGCAAAAGACCAATGGGATCATCAATTTTACGAACAGCAAAGAAAACTGAGTTCCCATAAGGGAGCGTTCTCAAGATTCGCAAAAACTGGTGTCTAGCATCATCTTTTGTCAAATTTTCCTGCACAACAAACAAAATATTAACAAATAATTTACAAGATTTTTACTAGCGTTTTCATGTATTTGGCACAAAGCTGTTCACATATTCTTAAAATAATACACCTCGATGTAAAACTTCTAAGAAATAAAAGCTTATAACAATAAAAGGATGGAAAAGGAAATAGTGAGGAGCATCATCGAACATGCCATAATCGGTTTAAGATTCAAAAAGTATTACCAAGGAATTTTTTCAGTTACAGGGGAAATGGAAGGATAATTTGAAAAGAATGTCATGAAAATATAATTTTGTTCAAATCTAGATTTCCAATAGAGACTTTTCAAAAAATTTTAAAGTATATAAGAAACAAGTAAAGTGTCAATTAATACTACTGTGTAGGTATTCTATTTTCATTTGAGCAAATTATCAATGAAAAAGGAATCTCATATTAATGGTTCACCATTGAGCGGTAACGGGAGATAATATCTAGTTCCCAGTCACTCTTTGCTCGAGTAATAGCAATTTGTCTGGGTAGGAATCGTTCTAGCAGAGATGTCCAATCCCTGAACACAAATTGGAACATAGCTAAGTAAAAAATTAATCTTCACAACACCTGAGAAAAGATGATAAAAGAATCAAGCTATACATTAGCAATCAAGACCGACGCTACAGATTCAACTGAAGAAAGCAAAAGAAAATGTGTGAAGCAACTAACGTGCATGATTCAGGAGAAACAAGGTATCCAATCTCAACTAAAATCTGCAGAGCAGATAGTTGTGCAGCATCATCCCTTCCAACAGGATAATTGCCTTGTACATAATCATGTTGTAACTGCAAAAAGAACCATATAATGCCAAGAATATAAATAAGAAATATATTTTTCTTAAAAAATTATATCACTGAGTGTAGCAATAATAAAAATAAATTTTGATCGAAACAAGAAATACGCACTTGGACGTAAGATAACTGCACAAACATTGGGTCTGTAACAGCTTCATCTGATTCCCGAAATAACTTCTTTTTGAAAGTCAATTTACAATGCAGAATCTCTCCTTTGCTCCGGTCTTTTGATGCCTTAAAGTCCGCAAGTAGATCCCCAATATATCTATTATCATCTAAACCAATGTGCTCCTCTACAGAGTAGAAAGAAACCTATTATTCAGATAATATATTGGAAAGTTTGAAGTAGATTCATCCAAGCCTCTATGAAGAGATTAGAAACTTTGATAACAGTATTATGTTACAGTTGAAATTAGTACCGTTTCCAGGCTCTGGTGTTCTAGAACCAGCAACTGCCTTGCGACACTCAAACAAACTAAAGCTAGAATATGCTGATAAGTTAATTATTCCTGCGAGTTCCTGAAGCACATCCACGAACAACCAAAGAAATTATTTGGTGAGGGATTTTCTAAGAATGATAAAAACTTGCTTTGAGATGTCTGCATGAAAACAAGAGCAATTTTCATTTTGCACTTGAAAAAGAAATAACAACTATTATACTCTTGCCAAATCTAGAATGCAATACGAACTAGATAAATCATTGATCAAAAATAAACTTGAAGTGCCACAAGCCCAGCAAGATTTGTCACATTTATGTCAACTTTTCCACAATATTGTGGAAAACAAAAAAAGAATGTTCATTCTTACAAATGTAGCTAGGATAACCACCATTTTAGGCATAAAACAACATCAACCATCTAGAAAATGTAATTTCATTCCTAGATAATTTAAATAAGAAATGAACAATCACTATTGGCCACATTTTCATTTCAACACTTGGGTCGTTCTTTTAGTTTTCAGTATTCTAGTCATTACAAGAGAAGTTGGCCCAGATTTTCTGTTAAAAAAATCTCTCATTGTATAAATTGTCTGCCATTCTCAAAAGAAAAGTGACATTATTCATACTGACTTTAAAATTGCAAGATTGGGTTTTTTGTTATAGTTTTGAATTGTAGGTGTTTGAAAGAGAAGGCAATGCGAGAGAGCTCATCACCATCTTGCAACCAGTTTTCATCTCCTTTTGCAGCGATTAATGAGAAGATGGAGACACAATTGTCATCACCAATTATAGGAGGTAAGTCTACCATTTGAATTTATGATGCTTCAAATTAGTGGCATTTCGTTGAATTTCAGCAAAATTTAAAACCTGAAAATAATAGAAAATATTGAAAAGATATTCAGATTGGCACTTGATTTATATTTGTTGTGATTTCGTAAACTAACAATTGGTTGACCTAATACTTCGTAGAACATAAAGAATGATGAGAATAAAAGCTGCCCAAAACTTAGCACTGCTTGGGGACTTAAACCTTTGTAATAATCAATAACAAAAATTTATTGCACTAATTATACACAGTATTATTTACAATCTTTATATTAAGCTTAAACACACGGCTAGACCAAGATTGATCTTAATTCTAGGCACCTTTGTATACTCCTAAATTTCAAGAAAGTTTCAGTTCATAGCTCAGATCAATTACATGTTATCTTCAACGATAAGAAAACATCTTATTCAACAAAAAGATGATAAATAAGGCAGAGCATATACCTTTTACTGATTGTATAGGAAGCTAGCAACAAGGAAATTAGGTTAAGAGAGCATTGTTCATATCAATCCAAGAAATAAAAATTCAAACATTCTCGAGGGTAACTTCAATACAATTGCAGATTGATAAGATTAAACAATCTAGAAAAGCATCTGAATTGCAAAGTTACACCAATGTCCTTTGTCAATGTTAGGAAACAAATTAAAGTGGATTGTCTAGTAATTGAAACATTTTCTCTAACATGCATACATACAAACAACAGGATAACATCTACAGTACCTCAATAGCATCAGCTACAGTAGTGGTCATGTCATATGTAATCTCTTCAAAAGTCTCATCCAGGAAGAATACTATAGTTGTAAGCTTTTTACCCATTAAAAGAGCTTCAATCTCTTCACGTCCAGGTATCATATGCCTTGGTCCAGCCTTAACAGAACGCTTCAAAGCATTTAATGTATTCATTGCAAGTACTTGAACCTCAGAATCACTATTAACACTGTGTGCAACAGTATGTACATACTCTGACAAATAGCCACCAATTTCCTTGCTAGGAGGCATGCAGGATGCACATAAATACATTAGTTCCCAAGCTTTGATCAGAGATTGCCTGCCAATAATGAAATCAATAGGCTAACTAAGATCATCAAGCAACTTGGAAACTGAGCAAAATTTAGGGATGAAAAAGGTTTTCAAACTCTAATAAAAGATGAACACATGTAACACATAAAAAAGTAAATGAATCAGTTTTTGCAGACCTCAAAAAAAGTCTGTGTGCATACCTATCGGGATTATTTCTTGTCTGCTTTGAAACTTGTGTAAAAAGTTCATCTCGCAGTTCAGAACGCTTCATAGCATGCTTGTATAATTTGCTAACAAGCTGTGTGCGTTCATCTAAGCTTGTTGGAGTCGCTCGATCAGAGGAATCAACTCCCAGATACTTCAAGATAATCTGGAACATCTTAACTGCTCTGCTAACAAGATCACTGTTTAGTTTCAGCAGCGAAGTTGGGATGGGGTCCTGCCACAAGATGCAACTTACCTTTGAGAAATGAGTTTATAAAGCACAAACAGGGATTGTCATCAAAGCGCAATGAATTACCTTCTGGAAGCACAACATATCCTCAAACGTGAATTTTTCTCGAGTCTGTGATCCTGATGTCTTTTTAGAGAAGAAACCACGTTTACCAGCAGAATGAATCTGTTTCTGCATGGCCCTCAGGAAACCCTCCACCTGAAAAAAGAAAAAGATAATCACAAACTAAAATTTCATGCATTCAATACCCAAGAGCAAAACAAATTGTAAACATAGCATAAAGTTCAGTTACCATAAAAGCTAACATATAAACTATAATAAAATGTAAATTTACTATGGTCTACTAGTTACATATACCCTACAACAAGGAAAAAATATAGTTTTCACCTGGAATTTATCAAGCAATGGTATAGCACCGGCAAGTTCGGGCGGTATTCCCGACGATAGGGTGTTGGGCGTGCTGCAAGTCAAATGGTCAAAGCTGATAAATTCTTGTACACTTGACAAAATTAATATCCAACAAAGCTAACTCATCGCCTTCTCGGGTAAAATGCAAGTGGCATCCATCAAGCACAGTTTGAAAGTCCAAATGCAACATAAAGGAAAGGAATAAACTTACGGTGGGGCAAAATTGGAACCATCTGAATCATAATCATCTCCATTTGACGTGGCAAACGAGTTGTGTGAAGGGGTTTCAAATCCATTAGCAGAACCAAATGAAGACCTGCTTGATCTCAAACTCTGTGCCATATCAGAAGTCATTTCCCCAAATTACCTCTAATTGTCCAAAGCTTTTCAAAATTCTAAACAAGCAGCCAATTCGAAGGTGCTTCTCTCCCCACAAAACGTTTTTGTTTAATTCCTTTTCCTCATATATATTCAACACAGAAGGTGATTCTGTTAAAGAAATACGTGTCAGTCATCAATGTGGAACGCCAAAATTTGACAAAAAAAAAAAAAGAATTCACATTTCAATAATTTCAAGCTACACGAACCCAGAAAAGAAATACAAGAAATCATAAATAACGATTCCCAAAATAGAAATTTTAATTAACAAAAAATTTAAAATCAGAAATCAAGTCGAAATTCCTAAAAGTTCTAAACCCAGAAACTCTGCTAAATCGTAATAAATAGTGAAATAAAAACAAACGCGATAAAATCCAAGTCCGGAGATCCAGAAGAATATTAAGCATAATATAAAAATAGAAATGACGACATTAAAAGTCTAAAACTTGAAAAATAACATCTTCCACAGGAAAACTATTCGTAGAAAAAAAATCAAAACACAGATCGAAAGAACAAAAATGAATTGGAAATCAATTACAGACAATGGCGCAGAAATCAGAGCAACACAATACAACACACGTGCATACATCATAAACATACTCGAGCAAATTTCAGAAATCCGACAATGAGGGGGCAAAAGATACCACAGGATTACGAATGCGGATTAAGGGATGCTGAACCTACTAGATAGAGAGAGGAGAGAGACTGGAGAGAGAGGAGTGACGGAGGGAGAATCAGAAAGGTGACAGTGAGGTCACGAGAGTTTTTTAAATTCATTTTTAGCTCAGCTCAAAATCGAAAGCCAAGACAAAACATGAAAATGTTATTGCACAGGCCCTCAATCTTTTCGCATGGTAGCAACTTAGTCTCTAAACTTTTATCATAGTTGCAAGATTAATTTCCAAAGAAAACGATAAATATTTGTTGAATTATTTAACTCGAAGACAAAATATATGGGTAAAAGTAAAAATCTAATAAAGTCTATTATGTTTTTTGTGTATTTTTTTGCACATAGAAATTTTAGTTATAATGCAACTTTTGCGATTGACTTTCGACGAAATTAAATAGTGGCGATTATGGTTGAGTTTTCTAACTTTTCGGGGAGTGTGGAAATGACTCATCAAGCCTCTGTTTGGGCCACATTTTTTTTCATTCTCATTCTTCTACTCATTTTTAATCACGCATTTTTCAATAAAATAATATTTTTCATCACATCAATAACTTTTCATTCTTTTCAACCACATATTTTCCATCACAGCAACTAAAAAAATGCATTCTTTTGAAAATAATGTGCACTAAACGGGGGCCAAATTTCGAAAATGATGTTTTGATTTCTCAATTTATTTACATTTTGAGGTTGAGTTTTCAAGTGATGAAAATCGTTAATATGAAAGTTAAAATCATAAACAATTTCCCCGTGTTTTAAAACTGAAGGACAAAACAATCCTCCTCTTTTCATTTTCCTAATTTCAATATGAAAGTCGCATTTGATTTTAGTTGATTATGTCATATGGAGATTCGATCTCCAATGTTAAATAGATTAGGAGGGTGTTTGGTGATGATTAAAATTAGGACGTATTCGGTAGAAATTAAAATTGAAAAACTAGTCGTTATTGTTAACTTTTATTAGATGAGAGAGACTCAATAGCGGTTATATTTTCAATTTTAATTGGATTTTGAGCTATACCGAACACGCCCTTAGATTTTTAGTAGATTGTGATAGAAATTTTTGAAATGTGTGGTTGAAAAGTTGTGGGACCGATGAAAATTGTGGTTAATATTGATTATTTTACTTTGATTTAACTTAAAATCTGATTTTAATTTGTACCAAACAAGTCCTAGAAGTCAAAATTATCACTTTTGAAGATTGAAAAATCACTCCACAATAAATGAATGACTTGTTTGACAATCATTATTGTAGAAAAAAGAGTTTTGAATAATAATTTATAAGGGAATATATGGTTAAAAAGTAAAACAAAAAAAAATGTGATATACGAGTAAAATATTTTATTGTATGAATGTGTGATTCAAAATAATTCTGTAGTAAACCATGAAATAAATTAAAGTCACACCCAAAAAAAAAAAAGAAAAAAAGAAAAGAGAATTCAACATTTCCAACTAAATTGTACGAATTCTATTTTTTCTTTCTTAAAGTAAACTTTATCAAACCTATTTTGACCAAAAAAAAGGAAAAACAATCTAGCTATTAGTCAATAACGAAGTTTTGCACGAAACACGAAAAAGTTTGATAAAATAAAGTTAGAAAGAATCGTAGATTAGTTACAAAAGCCTAGAATTTGTTAATTTAATCATTGTCCCAAGACAACGTAATCGTAAATCTTACTAAACTTCTAAATTAAATATGTTTGATTTTAATTTTCACCAAACAAGGACTATAAGTCTTGTAAAAATTTTGAGTCGACTCGTTCCATTTCACTGATTACCAAGTCTATGCATCAATCAAGTAGCTTTAAGGCTATGTTTGATTGGCCT
>CAIGRO010222400.1:0-21969 GCA_903798355.1 Fraxinus baroniana | reverse complement strand
AAAAAAAAAAAAAAAAAAAGAAAGAAGCAAAAACGGTGAAATGTTTGGTTGAAATTTGGAGGATCCGACACATATTCCATGCCCATACTCGTGTCGTGTCGACACGAGTACTTCGTCCATTTCAAAGAGTCTGAGTATCATAGACTGTAATAGAAGAGGAAAAATAAAATGGAACATATAATAAAATGAATTAGATGATGTATTCACAGCTGAGTTAATTTGGAGATGAATCCTTCGACCGATGTTTTCTTGTCCAGGGCACAAGCATCAAGAAGCAATTTGGCTAGGGCAAAAACTTTTGGGCTTCTCACCTCAGTTCTTTTTTATTTTCCCCTTTTCCTTTTAAGTTCAGATTTTTGTGATGCTTAATTAGATTCTTGACTACTATATTGATAATTTCAGTTCTTGAGCATAGAGTGTCTGATATATGGGTTTGGAATATATGAAACTGTATTGCTCAAGCTCGAGCTCGAATTTTGAGTGTTTTGGATTTTTTTTGGCTGAGCACTTAAAAAAATTCAAATTTTCTACCGTGTTTCTTCTCTCTTGTACTTGTTTCAGCTGTGTGCCATAGCTGCTATTTTTGCACAATAAAATAATCAGCATTGGTTCCCACACAACACATTTCACTCTGTGCAGATTGCCAGATCATAAGCCTTCTCGTGGACTATATGGAATGTTCTTTCTCGATGGCATTCAAACAGAGCATAATTGGCATGTTATTTAGTTCCACGTTGAAGGTGTCTTGAATAAGTTTGTCTACTTCTAGGCATAAGATATTCATTTGATGTCAGCACATGTTTCATGCTTTTTGTCATGTTTCAACATTATGGTTGAAATTTTTAGACATTTTTCGGTCGATTAATAATCAATAGGAGAGAGCTGTCAAGAGGGTTGCATTCTTATTTGCTTGTATCTTGTGGTAGGTCTTTGCTGCATTTGTTTCTGCTGCAATCAAATTCCGGATCTCAAGCATCCTCTCCGCTACAGATAAGGATGCTGATGACAACATTCTCAAGTACAATTTTGGGACAGTATTAAAAGAAACAATGCTAAACTTAGGCCCCACTTTTATTAAAGGTAAGTAATACTGTTTGTAATGACTAATGACATGTAATACAATTCAGGAAAACACAATAACTGGAGAGATTGTTCTGTAACTTCTGTTATATGTAGTTTATTTGAATTATTTCTCTGTATTATCATTATATGTAGATGTTTTGAATTGTTCCTCAGTATTATCATCTTAGTCATCACCAACTTTCTTCATGTTTGCGTTTGATCCCATGCAGTTGGTCAGTCCCTTTCCACTAGGCCAGATATAATTGGTTCTGAAATTTCTAAGGTAAGATGTATTTGCATAACTTTGTTTCATTTTACATTGAATTGCTCCTTGATTATCAAGCCATATATAGATATTGAGATGGACTATAGTCTTGTCACTAATGGATACAAAATGTACACTTAAGACTTTTGGCTTAAACATGGATTCTAGGTTTCGATATTTGAGATCTGCAGTTCTCCAGAACTTCCAGTACTGCAAAGTTGAACTTGTGATCATTTGTTTTCCCTCGTTATTGCCTCGATCTTGATGTGTCATCATCCATCATTTGTAATTAATGGACCACAAATGAAGCATCGCCAATGTTAACCATTTTGCCCAAGCAAAATAGAGTTATCACCTATGAGTCCATTGATGAAAGATTTAACCCCCCTCCCCCACCCACCACCATATAAAAGGCAGGCACACAGAAATATTCTCCCTTACAAAAAGGCATGTACACGGAGAACTCAAGGTCATATATAAGCAAGAACAGAAAGTAAAGTTACTAGGTAGTTAGTGTACACAAGCCTATCATGACCTGCATTTGAATAACACCATTGGAGTAAAGTTTATTTATGTAGACTTTTGTAATCTTACTAGACTAATTAAAGTTCTGGGAGAAGTATAATCCAGATATATTTGAAGTTACAAGTGTACTAATGAGAGTTCTGTCTTATGTATGCGGCATGCAGAAATGCATTGAAAAAGGCTACATACCTCAATTGTTGGAAGTTAAAGTGTGCACTTCAATTCTAGGGCACAGTTTTATATTAAACTGAAGCAATCCTATTTATGAAGCTATTAGTCATCTTATTCTGCTAAATTGTGTAGGTGATTGTTTATCCTTTGTCGTTAATAGACTAGATGCAATGCATGAATCATATTTTATTTTTCATTTTCTGGTTTAAGTGATGATTGCAGGCTTTATCTGAGCTGCATGATCAAGTCCCTCCTTTTCCAAGGACTGAGGCCATGAAGATTTTCGAGGAAGAATTTGGTTCTCCTGTGGAGAAATTCTTCAGCTATATCTCTGAGGAACCTGTAGCTGCAGCTTCATTTGGGCAGGTGTGAAATTTTTCCGCCTGATGTAATAGGCTCTAGAATGTATCCAACATATGATAAGTCAAAATTGGATTCTACAGAAGAGGAAAATATGAAAATTAAATAGACATAAGATGTCACTGTTATTAACTGTGTAAGTCTTGTCACAAATCTGCTGCTGTATTTTGTTGACATGCTTAATAGGTATACAAGGGAAGCACATGTGATGGATTTGATGTTGCTGTGAAAGTCCAGCGTCCTGACTTACATCATGTAGTTGTTCGAGATATTTATATTCTTCGGATTGGGGTTTGTCTGAAACTCTACTATGTATAGTCTGTCCTTCGAATAGGCAGAGTGCTAAACTTCAAGGAAATTGTTTCAGCTGGGAATACTGCAAAAAATTTTAAAAAGAAAAAGTGACCTTCGATTGTATGCTGATGAACTTGGAAAGGGATTAGTCGGGGAGTTAGATTACAACTTGGAGGCTGCCAATGCCATAGAATTCATGGTAATTTTTATGTTCTAAACTTTAATTAGTTTTTTCCATAGACCATCATGCATCAACTCCCCTTCCCCAATGCTCATGCATCAACTCCCCTTCCCCAATGCTCTCTCTCTCTCCCTCTCTCAATTCCAAGTATATGTTTAAGGAGATTCAGATAAATAGGACAGAAAGAGAATTTCCCTGTATTCATATTGAACCAGAAATCAGTCTGAATTTTAATCCTAGGTTAAATTTTGAACTGCAATACTTTAAACAAGTGCAAGAAAAAATTGCCATTCACAAAAACTTTGGTTCCTCAATTGCTTGACACGATCATCATTCTGACTAAGCAAAACACCCGACAATCATCTGTTGGCTCATTTCATATATATCTGATTTGTTTTCACTTTTCTGTTGAGAAAACACCATATGGTGCTAAATGTTCCAGACTTCCATCATTTATTTTTATCAACGTCACAGTGATGATTACTGTGCATGAAATTGAACACGAGTAGGGTTTGTGTAGTTATCTGAGTTACAAGCACTCAATTCTTCGCTTTCCTGTCTGGTAGAGAAAAATTAAGTCCTTGAATGTAATTTGACCTTTGTTTTTTCACTTTCTGGTGATCAATAGTGGAGCAAGTACTAAAAGTGGTTGCATTGACCCCTTGTGGTACAGCTACATTCTATGAAAATTTGGATAAAATCTTGCTCCCTGGTTTCAAATGTATCACACGGATGGAAAATAATTTGCAATTTGGTTGTGTAGTTAATATTTAACGAGATTTACCTATATATAGTTGAGATATCTGCATAGTGCATCTGATGGAAGTATGTAACAAGGGTAGATATGGTTTTATCAACGTAAGCTATTTCTTCAATAGACATGAATTTTTGTCTTTCGGGTGATGATGCATAAGTGCAGATCTTACGTATTTTTGGGTCACGTTTGGCATGACTTTTGCTTTATGTAGAAGAGCTTTTGTATGAAGTTACCTTAATTCCAATTCCATAGGTGCTTTTAGAGAAAGTCACACTGGACCAACTTCCTCTAAAAACTCTTTTAACTAGAAGAAACACTTTAATAAAATTAATCAAACGGGTTGAAAAGTTGCTTTTTGGTATTAAAAGCTCCTTTTGACTTTTTAAAAGCCATGCCAAATGGCCCTTAGTTCGCTCTAATAAATGCAATTCCTTTGACAAGCATATATTCATTCATCTGCAGGAAGTTCATTCTTGCTTTCCATTTATTTGTGCTCCAAAAGTATTTCGACATTTGACTAAAAAGAGAGTTCTTACTATGGAGTGGATGGTTGGTGACAGTCCAAGCGACTTGCTATTAAAATCTTCCGAGGAGTCTAAAGCAAAGCTTCTTGATTTGGTATGTAGAATATATCAATTTGACCTTATGCTACTGCATTTTAAATAAAATGTGAGAATATATTGCATGTCTAGACAAGATGTTATTTAAGTGCTTGAATCTATATTTGGTCATTAACATTTTCACTCGAAACATCTATCCATTATCTTTCATGCTTTGGGTAAAATTGTAAACTTGGAAGTAATAAGACCACAGGTACACCACACATTTATGCAAAAGTGACGTGAGAGTGGAACTCAAAATATTTCTCACAACATATCCTAGAGTTATAATGTCTTGTAACATCTTGGCAGTTCTTAGTAATAAAACAAGCCCATGTTAGAAGGATATGGAAATGAACCGATTTTGTTTCCTTCCGTGTCTCTTTTTTAGAGCAACTGATATATGAATTGTCTGACTTCATAAAATTATCATATTTTGTCCTATGCTGTTCCTATTACCTAGTGCAAACATTGCTAAACTGAAGGTTGAGGACCAAGCCACAAGATTTGCATTACTTGAGGACCAAAAGCGCCGTGTTATTTAACTTTAGAAGATTGGTGATAATTGGAAGTCAAGGGTCTGCTATAACAAAGGGAAAGAGTGATATATTTGGAGTGGGCATGTCACAAATGTTAGAGAAGGGATCGTGCCCAGATCACTAATGGTGGATGTAATTTAGGTGGAGACGTTTGTCGGACAAATTATTGTAACATGCAAATTTATATTTATGTGATTCGCTATTAACAAATATTGGAAATAGAAGCATTCTGGAACAAGCTAGTCCAATGATGTATGTTTGAAAAACAATTTCGTTGCACTCTACGCATTAATTCTTCTGCCTCAACTACTCTAGGTTAAAAAAGGAGTGCAAGCATCGTTGGTTCAACTCCTTGAGACTGGCCTATTGCATGCTGATCCTCATCCTGGAAATTTACGTTATACACCATCTGGACAAATAGGGTAAAACTCACTTTTGCTATTTCTTCTATTGATTAAAGCTAGCAGATCCTGCTGTGATCCTTGACTACAGTTTGCAAATTAAAATTTGATAGTTTGACATGAATATCTGACAATATATGGTTCATGTTCATCTCTCTATTGTTGTAGGTTTCTTGATTTTGGTTTGATTTGTCGGATGGAAAAAAAGCATCAGTTTGCCATGCTTGCTTCCATTGTGCACATAGTAAATGGAGATTGGGCATCCCTTGTGAATGATCTGACTGAAATGGACGTTGTAAGACCTGGGACTAACATCCGACTTGTCACCATGGTAGCATCCTTGTCTCGTACTATTTATCCTAGCTAAAGTCTTTTTCTTCTGTTGTGACTTTGATTTGGACAGATAAGCAGATCCAGGCATTTAGTTAATTGCTAGGAATGTGATTGTTAAATGTAATGGTTATCTTCTGATATTGCTTGCGTAACTGACATTTCATTGAAATTATTCAGGACCTGGAAGATGCTTTGGGCGAAGTGGAATTTAACAATGGAATCCCTGACATCAAGTTTAGTAAAGTGAGAATCATATTATTACTTTTTATCTATGAATCGTTGTAGCTCTGGGGCAATCTATTGATTCAGTCATTCAGATAGTTCAACTTCATAACCATGAAGTATCATTCTTTATTTGATTGTTGAATGATGTCCTCAACGCTTACGGTTCGAGCCCCATTTTTTTGAAAAATAATAGATTTTTTTTATAGTGATTTTTAGAGATTGTGTGGTTAAAGAGGGAAAAATTTTAGGTTTGCGTGTAAAAATATTTTATTGGGAGAATGTATGGGTTGAAAATGAGTTTGGAAAAAAACGAGTTTTTAAAGATCAGAGCTCAAAAAGGGGCTTCAACAAATCTATTTTATGTGTGATTTGTTTTTGGACTAAACACATGGCTGGTTGTTGAATGCCATGTGAAACAGAGTTGAGCAATGAAACCAGAGAGCTGCATCTAATGACTGAATATGCAAGGCTTACTAATTTTATTTCTTTGAATAGCTGGCTGATTGTCAAAATACTTCTTGTGAAGGTTCTGGGTAAAATATGGTCTGTTGCTATCAAATACCATTTCCGCATGCCACCATACTATACCCTAGTATTGCGGTCTCTCGCGTCTCTAGAAGGTAAATCCTCATGCCATTCTCTACATTGAAAGAACTATCCTTATGTACTGCTTCACAGATCTTGCCGTTCACTGTCTGCATGGATGCATCCCTTTTCTTTTCATTTATGTATATTATTTATTAGGTCTTGGAAGATGACGATGTTATTAATGCTTACATGTCCACAAAACAAAAAATGAATCTCATATGAACACTAAACTTTGGACAGTTACATAAATAACATGCCTTGTTGACCTCATTAGTTGTCTCTTTTTTGGTTGACTTATATGGATACCTTATAATGTTTTCTTTGGATAGAACTTCTTGCCAATTAATCCGAGAGTTAACTATCTGTGGAATTGGTCAATTTGGAGGCTATATGATAATGTGGCATGTGGGTTTCTAAAGCACGCAATAAATAGAGGTTCTAATTAGCTTTCGAAACAATGAAATTCCTCAACCAGTTGGTAGCACATGGCTTATCTGAATCCAATTTTATAAATTAATCTAGGAACGATAAATACAACAATCAGAAGCATGCGATATGATTATGATTAATGTTCTCCTAAAGTGCAACAGGCAGGTGTAGAAAATTGTACTAGTGAAAGATTACTTTGTACATTATTGGTTAGGACTAGATATGGTCCGGTTTGGTTCTAAAGAGAACCGAACTGAATCGAACCCGAATTTTCTTTAGAATCGAACCGAACCCTAATTTTCGGGTATTTAGTAAATGGAACCGTCGGGACCAAATTTAATTATGGAACAGTGTAGGTTTGGTTCCATTCAATTTGGTTCCCGAGTCTGTACAATAATTAATTTTTTTTTTATATTTACAATAACGCTACATTAATCCGACTATGACATATTCAATTTTAACTCTTACAAAATAATGTAGTCAAATCTCGTAATATCTTTTGCATCTCCTTTTTGTTGAATTCTTTATAGAATTGACCGTTAAAATCACATGAAGAGGAAGGTAGCAAGTTCACAATAATAGAATGACGTAATTGACACTACAATAGAATAAGAGATTTTGATAAAAATTAGGTCAATTTGATTAAGTTGGGCTTGACTGGAAATTAGAAATAGTAAAATCTTATTTTGTGTTTGGACTAAATTAATTAATTAGCAAATTTATTTAGAAAAAAACAAAATAATTTGACTTATTTATGATAAAAAAAATTAAAAAATTTAGGGAGATTCGATTTTTGTTCGATTTTTGGTCTAGAATCGAAGCAAATCCGTCTGTTCTCTATTCAGATACCCGTTCGAGTATTTAACATAAGAAAAATCGCTCGATTCGATTCGGATCCGGTTCTGTTCAAGAGTTTTGTTCAGCATAAAGACAAGATTTTAAATGACGTGTCTCGTGTCTAACAACTTAAGTTTTTCAATGGATGTGATTAACATGATATCAAAGCCATTCAAGTATCACCGCTCCCTATTTATGAAAATCGAGCCCGAGTTGGCCCATCAATAAAACATGAATCTGGTGTGCGTGTGAAAGAGCTTGCTGAAAACTAAATTTAATTGAATCTATGCATACCGTGTTAAACCTTAAGCTTTTTGCTTTTAGATGAGAGGGTTAACAACATTGTTGATGATTATACTTGTATTTATTAATGTGTCTCCTCTCTAATATCTTAAGTTTTATAGTGTTTAACATGGTATCAAAGCCGGTTTGAAAAAATCTTCCCACGTGAGCAATGTCTTGTGATTGAGTTGATTCTTCTTAGGGATTTATGATAAACAATGCTGATAGTTAAAACTAATATTTTTTTGTTTCATAAGAAAATTCTAAATATAGTCTTGCAATTCTTCATTCTAGAAAAATAGATGCCTTGACTGAACAACTTTTACCTGCTTCTTTTTTACTTTATTGTTCCTTGTCCATATCACATTCTGATTGCCCACTGTGAACACTTATCAGATTCCTTCAAATATTTCTCAGGATTGGCAGTAGCTGCAGATCCAACTTTTAAGACGTTTAAAGCTGCTTACCCTTTTGTTGTTCAGAAGCTTCTAGTTGACAACTCTGCTGCTTCAAGGAGAATTTTGCATTCGGTGGTTACTCTTTAGATGACAGATTATTTTACCATATCATGCTGTCTTTGCTCTTAGTTATCTCGTTAACCTTTACCTGTCTTACTCTTTCCTTTTCTCCTATTCTGTCAGTAATATGGGATAATGGCATTGAGATTTTGGGTGATGTTCCACAATAATTTTTACTTTTGAACTGGCATGTGTTGCAACTGTCACTTGGTTTTTTACTAAGTTGCTTATAAGCTTGTATCTTGGACATAATCTAGGAATGATTTCAATACCTAATGCCTATATCATGATGAGGCCAATTTCTAACTCTTTCATTACTCTTTTGTGTCTTTCTTTTACTCGTGTTTTTAGGGAAGTTATTTCTATAGTTGTCTTTATTTTTGTAAACATATTCTGTATGATACTATCTCATCACAACCTGATTTTTTGGCTGTCAACCTCTCAAGGTTCTCAGAAAGATACTATTAATATTATGGGAATTCGGAGTTGATTCTTTTATTTTTTTCATGTGTTCTATCAGGTTGTGTTGAACAGAAGGAAAGAGTTCCAGTTGCAAAAGCTTTGCCTTTTCTTAAGAATTGGAGCGACTTGGTATGTTACTACTATCTTTTCCTCTTAAACTGTGTTTGGAGCCAAAATTTTCTTTAGAGTTGGAGCAGCTTGCCATGCTACCGCTTTTTTTATTCTTAAATTTTGGGTTTGGAGCAATTGCATTTTTATGCTTCACTGTTGGCAATTTCCCATAAAAATTGCATCATAATTTTCTGTGTCCCTTTTTCTGTTCCTCAAAAAAAGTGACTTGTTTATTTGGTGATTGGTGATTGTTTTTTTTCCCGCAGTGCTTTTATCTAGAATTAATTCTAGTGTCTGATTTCTAGGGAAGGGTTGCGTTCGTTGACACCATCAGAAGCTCAGGCTTCATTTGATCAGCCTGCAAATGCAGTTCCCCGTGGAGTTGATATTGCAAACCTGGTTTTGAAACTTCTACCATCTAAAAATGGCACTGTCTTGAGAAGACTTTTAATGACTGCAGTGAGTTCTTTTCAGCTTACATTAGTAACCAAGTTGCCTATGTCAACTGAATACATAACTGTTGCCTGTTTGGGTCTCTAGTTGCATGGTTAGTTTTTCTATTTACTTCATGGTAATGGTAATCCAAAACCTACTAAGGATAATTTTCTTAACTTAAGAGCTTGGTTGGACAATTTATTTATTGGATATTTTACTGTTACCATTTTATTTTATTTTTGTCTGATAATTTATGGGTATTCAGGAAATTCGTAGGATGGTTGACCCTGATAAGTGAAAACCATCTCTCTTTGGTTTTGTTCTATCTGTCAATTGGAAGTTTCACTGAGTGCACATCTGAATATGTATATGTAATTTTCTTAAATGCATATGTAATAAAGTTCTCCATACTCCACTGATCAACTCCTACATAAGAATTGTAATATGTTTTAAGTTGACATAAAACATACTAAACCTATAGGGCATACTGCTAACTTACTGTTTTAAGCATGACTGAATATACACTTTGATAAACAGGACGGAGCTTCATTAGTTCGAACAGTGGTTTCGAAGGAGGCAAGCTTCTTCCGCCAAGAAATTTGTACGGTTGTTGCCGATATATTGTACCAGTGGATGACCGCAGCCTTGGGAAAAGTTATTCACATAACCCAATTTAGTTCCCAAGTGGTGTTGGCCAGCTCTGCCAAAAACACACAGATAGGTCCTTCTATGATATTCACATCAAACGTCGATTATCAGTCCTTCCTGAGTGATCGGCGATTAAAAATCATTGCATTGAAGGCATTACATTCTGCAAGGAAAGATCCTGTATTAATGCTGAGATTCTGCTGGACTTCATTTGTCATGTTTATCACAGCAACAGCTTTGGCTTGTCATCGCGTGTTGGTCTCCCTTAGTGAGGCTTACTTGGATCGTGTATCCTATCCTCGTAAGCTAATTACTGTTGTGGCTTAATGTATGTTTTCTGTTGGTTGGAGGACTTTTGGTGACGCTGATAGGCTGAAAGGAATTAATTTTACCTAAGATTAACTTGAAAAGTGGTATACTAGATTTGAGTAGAATTTTATTCTTCAACTGGGACAAAATTCTATCATAGAACGTGCAATAACCTTTGACTGTAAAGGACCCAATTCCATGAATGTGTATATATGTATTATATGTGTAATTTTTGTGTGAAATAATCTCATTAGTTGCTCACTCATACGATGCCACATTATATTTAACTTATTTTTGCCTTATCTTATTATTACCAATTTGGCTGCTATATGATGCCAACTATCCTTCCATATAGCTCGACTCCAGGAGTGGGTATGTTTTATACTACCCACCATAGGTAGATCATTTATACAATATATAATGTTGTTTTTGTGGTTTCTTGTATAACATCACCCCCCCCCAGCGGGGGTTATTTTATAAAGTGGGCCTTAATGGGAATATTTGAAAGTTTGAGGCCCAAATTGTAAAAGTAATATTTGAAGTTGCTTGATTTTGGGCCCATGAAACAGACTTGTGTGAAAAATTCTTTGAAATTGCAACTAAAAAAATATGATTAAATATAAGTAATAAGGAAAATGGGCGAAGTGTTCAATGAACGGTGAGGTTTTTGAACAAGAGAGCACGGACTAGTCTTTTATGGCTCCCATGTCTATTTTCTTTTATGATGATGGCCTTTTGGGAAGAATGCCATCCTCACACATTAGGGCCCTCCATGTCACTACTTATATCGGTTACCACACCTTCAAAGTCTTCATCGATACATGTTCATCGGTATTCAGGCATGCTTAGTAGATGTAAATGCAATTATGTATTTAATAGTTATAAATATAGGTAAAAATAAGAAGACAAATAAACAAATAAAGTCTGTGGTTTAGTTTAAAAAATGATAATTTAAATTTAAGTCAAAATTAATAATTACTCACTTTTTTTCCTTAAGATAGACTTACTTTGATTTTGACTCAGATTAAGAAAATGTAATATGTGAATGTGTGGTGGAGAATGGTATTGTAGCAAACCATTTAAAACTTTAAAGGATGACAAACAGAGGCTAAAATGAAATCCTTTGCTTGGTGAAATAGGTAAAGTGAAACTCTCTGAGTTCTTGAGTTTTGATGGCAATTTATTTTACACTCTTGCGCTGCTCTTCTCGGACAATGTCATTTCTTCCTAGTCTGGAAGATTTCTTTTTCTTAGATATCATGTCATTCATGAACTTTGCATATATCGGGATTTATCTGATTGTATCGATGAATGTAATGTTGATGTGGAGCTTTTTTAGCATACCCAAGAACTTCTTGAATTGACCATCGAGCTTTCTCCTTTGCAGTCTTTGTAGAAAAGGTATTGGTGGCACAAATTCGTTTATAGAAGTAGTTTCCTCCACCTTTGGATCCTTTGATACTTTTTTTATCTTTGCTTCATTGTTCTGCTTAGAATTCTCCAATTGATTCTTAATTGTGATACATACTTTTTCTTTTGTAGCAACTAGTCTCTTTACATTAATCTCTTCAGTTGAACTCCACTACTGGTAGTTATGGCCTCAATCTGCTATTTCTCTACGGCCTTCATTGCCATTACCTAATGTTTGAGATTTGTCTCAGTATCACCGGACAATGCTCCTAGTAGTCTCTCTGAAAGTGTTTTAACTATTTGTCCCATCTAATTTTCCAAGTTCTTGAAGGCAGCTCCCCAAACTTGCAAGGTTTTATTTTAATTTTCTTTTTCATGTGTTGTCTAGATATCTCCGCCAATTTAGTAAAAATATCTTCTAACGACAACTTATTTTCAGTATGTCAAAAACCTGGTGGTGGTCTGTTGTGGCAAAATTTGAGTTCCCTGATTGTTGCTCTATTGAAAACTGGGAGTGTAAGGATTTTGATTATGATGTTGTCATTGAAAATTCTGGGTATAATTTACATCCTCCACTGTATGAGCAAAATGACTCCCTTCAATGCAATCAATACTCTCATGATTCCCTCCACAATGCTTACATTTTGATCCCACTACTTCGGCTGTATTCATCTGATCTACCTTCTGTGCTAATGATGTCAACTGTTCTAATATTAATGTCAAGGAATCAACGTCGAATACTCCAGCAACTTTCTTTCTATTCATCCTTTCACTAGGCTAAAAATGCACTGGTGAATGCCAAATCTTCCATGATTTGGTAGACTTGATCTACGGTTCTTTTTGTGATAGAACCATCGCAAAGTCTATGTTAGCCTTGCTTATTGGATTCAAACCGATGAGAAGTATTGTACCTGAAGCCACTTCTGCAATCCATGTTGTAGGCATTAGTGGAGCGAATTCTTGTATCGTTCCCAAACTTCTGAATAACATTTTGTGTCCAATTGTTGTAATGTGGATATCTCATCCCTCAGCTTTGCAATCCTCTTTGGTAGGAAATATTTGCTTAGAAACTTATGACTCAAGCTGTTCCAAGAAGTAATGCTTTGAAGTGAAAAAGTATCTAACCATTCCCTTTCTGAGTCTTTCAATGTGTATGGGAAGAGCCCTAGTCCGATTGCTTCACTAAACATCCTTAGGTACTCGATAATTGCACATATATCCAGAAATCTTAATATATGAGCGTTGGGATTCTCCGTAGCTCTCCCAAACAATTGTAGAGCGTTTTGGAACATGTTGATCACCCAATCCTCAAGTGGAAGTTCGCCTAGTCAAACACTGGATAAACAATACTGGATTGACTTTCCACAACAGGTGGAACCATATATTCATCGATGAGCCTTGCATTCTCATCCATTGTAGCTATGTTTGGAGGTACTGCCCCAAATTTGCCCCGATGGCAATAGGATTCAAGTTACCTTTAGCCATGTGTTCCTTTTTCTATTTTTGTCATGCTTCTAATTGTTCTCATCTTCGAATCCTGAATGTGCATTTGATCTCTGGATCAAATTAAGCAAGATCAACGAGTCTCGAACTTTGCATACAAAGTCCTAAAAGAGTAAACAAGAAGAACTGTAAAACATTTCTAAAGAAATAAATTAACTAATAAAGTAATACTTTCAGATTAAAGGTAAAATTAATTAAAACTTATCAAATACTATAGTCTCCGACAACGACACCAAAAAGTTGATAATTTGAAAATTTGCAAGTGCATTGGATCATGGCCAATTAATATAATAATGAGTAGAGTGTTAAATCCACGAGGACTATGTGTTTGACCAGGTTAAAATTAATTGCAACTTTAATCGACTAACAAACAAGTTGTGATTTTTCTACACTAACCCCTAAATTATCAATTAAATTAGTGAAAACAAGTAAATATGTTTTTCAAATATGTGAGATGCATTGCTAAGATATCGAATCTCTCTTGTTATTCCATTTTTAGTGTTACAATTAAAGTAACAATTTGAAACTATTCATATAGGTCAATGTTCCTAATTTAATTGAGAATCTATATCAATAAAGATCAAATCTATTCTCCTCAAGTGGCCTTTTTATTTCTCGATGAATCACGCAAATATGATAAATTCATTAACAAGTGCTTAAATACCTATTGAAACCATATAGAGCATGGATGGATATCTCTATCCTCTATCGAACCTTACAATATTTATTATATTGTGCTTAAACTCTATTGTCTCCTCGATAACACTAAAATTCACTAACAATTCAATTAGGAATTTAGCAATTGAAAAGAAAATAAAAACGATAATAAAAATTCATAAATCAAACCAAATTAGAGTCAAAATAATTAGTTAAAAACTAAAAATATCATAACAAGGGTTCATCTCATCATAACAATGTATAAAACAAGCCTGACATTTTGGAATTACAAGAAGTCATGTTAAATATATAGAACATCACCCGGAATTGTGAATGAATGAAGGAAGGAAGATGCATCTTGATATTCTTGAATTTCTTCAAAGTAATCTTCAATATTTCTTTCGTTTCTTTGCCCACAAACCCAGACTTAATCTCCAATTGACGAGTTCTTGAACGCCGCTTTTGAAATCTTCTCACAATATATGATTTTGCTCCTCTTTTATGATGAAAATGGATGGAATATTGTAGTCTGTATATATATATATATATCGACCGCACTAGACGTACAATGCCGCTTGACAATGGGCCTTCACAAACTGACGTGGCAAAAGCATTAAAAAAAAAGGGGGAAAGGAAAAAGTTAAATTTCACTTTCCCCATTTCTCCTCCCAGACGAAGGAAACCCTCCCTTCACTTTTTCCCCATTTTCCCCATTTCTCCTCCCAGACGAAAACTCTTCTTTCTTTCACTCATCTCTCCAAATTTCTTTTGCTTGTCACCGGCCCACTTGAAAATTAGTCGTAAGCTACCACATTTTTTTTTTCGAATTCTCAAACTATTGCAGTAGTTAACCAAGGTTTTTCACGAAAATCTCCCATTTTCCCAAAATCGAACACCTATCTTGCTCTCCTTCACTCACCGTTCAGCTGCCGACACCCGTCCGACCGCTCTGCTAAATCCGGTGTTATCGTCACAGTAACTGAACGTGTCTCCATCTCTTGTAAGGTACGAAATATTTGGATGTTTTGAAAGCGTTACCATTGTCACAGTTATCATTATGACGAATGAGGAAGAGAAGGGATTTTGTACGATTTTTGGTACAGAATTTGTGAAAGAATGCGTGCAAAGAATTCGGGAGTTTTCATTTGGTTTTCATTTGAATTTTTGTTACAGGATTTAGTAAGGTTTTCATTTGAATTTTAGGCTTCGGTTTTTGAAAGATTCCAGTGGTCGAATGGGTAGAAAGAATTCGGGAGTTTGCCATAGTTGCTGGCGTAAAGGCCATTTCTTTGCTGAATGCCCAACAAAACACCGATGTCCGGAGTGCAATAATGGTTTTCAAAAGTGTTTTGAGATTGAAAGGGATACCCTAAACAAAGGAAAATTTTTCAAATGTTACAGTCATAAGTGTGGATTTTGGGAGTGGTGTGACATTGGAGAATCAAGCGAGGAATCGAGTGACTTTAGTTGTATCGAAATTGACAATATATCCTGCAAGTTCGAATCTGAAGTCCGACTGAAAGACGAAGAAGAAATCAACATATCTCTGACCTTGACAATCCGCCAGACGAAGTAAAATGTAGTTTGGTAAACACGAATGGAAGGAGTTATGTTGATTAGTATGGGTTGATTAGTTTTCCTCTGTTTGAATGTGGAACTGTAGGATTGAAACATTTTGATTTTGGCATAATCGATAGGATAGTCAGTTCCACTTAGCATGCTGCCTAGAACTTGTAGTTCCTATTTTGGTGTCTTTGCAGTGTGCATCTCCATGTATTACCAGCCTAATTGTAGTTTGTTGTAATAGCAGCGACTTATGTTCTAATAGCATATTCCAATTCCATGTTAATTTGTTTTAGTTTTGTGCTGGAATTGTTTGGCAATTATACATGTGGTTTGTAAAAGATGTGGAAACTCAATAAAAAAAATCTTGGAATAGCTGGGACTTCTTCAGCTAGAGAAACAAAAACCTGTAGAATGAATGATATGGCAATTATAAAAGGTGAACTTGAAATAGGACAATTTCAGTCACTACTTTCACAAAGAGAAATACATGACAATCCAAAGTAATATCTCACATAGAACTTCAAATAGATGCTAAGAAACATTACATGTTCATAATAATTGATTGCTTCAAAATGTTGATGCAAACAATACAACCAAAAAAAAAAAAGAAAAAGAAAAAGAAAAAGAAAAAGAAAATATCCCTCTACTGGCTCGAAGAACAAGTGACTGGTGACTTTCTTCAGTCATAATCCCATGCCTCCTTGATGCGGTAAATGTTGATTGTAGTATTGAGTAGCATTACCTAACACATAACATGAAAAATGAATAAGTGAACATGACAGTCTGGCATAGAAATTTACATTTTCTTAAATGTTGTTACCTTGGGAATTGAATGTAAAATGCGATGATGACGGATGGATCGAACTAGTAGATGAATGGGGTTGTGTACCCAAAAGATTTTCCTCATGACCCTATCATAAGTAATGACGTCAACAATGAAGTAATTTGAAAAGAATGAATCAAAATTTTCCAATAAATATACTAACAATCAAGTGTTGTGAATAGGCGAATGGTGAACACGTGGGAGATTGTTCTCGTTGAGATGCATCAAGATCGGATGCAACCTTTGGTATACTATTACTCATTAATATAGGTCGCTTCCCCTTGCTAGTTGAAGGTACTTGCATGTACATAAAAAATTAATGATAATTATATTTTATATTCCATTTAAGATTTTTTTGGAAAATACCTAAAAATACCTTCATGTTCTTCTAATTCGACTCCAACGGGCTCTTCTTCCGAAGTTTTCTGGGCGCGCCCTTTCTCTTTGTCAATTTAGGATCTCCCAAGCTCTATGGAGTTTGGGAACCAGTATGTTGACTACAAATATTGCTTCCACTACTCCATTTCAACATCGAAAGCTCTTTAGCTTGAAATTGTATCCATTCCATAATCAGTCGGGCTCGACCTTCATCATCTGCCGCAAGGTCTGCCACCTGGGCGAAAGCTTTACACATGTTATCGTACCTTAATTGTCCCAGAGTATTGCCCAACCCGTCCTATTTTATTGCGATTCTTGTGTATGGTTGACTGACATCCCTCCTCCACCTACGCAGTATGTATTGATCCGACAGTACGTTGACATCGTTATAGATTAGCAGTGCGATTGCATGTCTGCAAAGGATTTCCCGAAACTCAAACATGTGATAGCTACAAACAACTTCGCATTTATCCCTATTGAAAGAGACAAAAAATGATTTTTCTTATGTCGATCGCTGAAAACAACATCTTCCCTTACCTTATAAGTCATCCCAAAACATCCCTCAGAAGCAGATATGAGGTTGCAATAAACTTTACCCATAAACTCAGTTTGAACTTCTTTGAATTTTGAAATTGTGTACATTGCCTGAAATTGCTTTTCTATTTCATACAGCACATGGGACCATTTGAGAGAACGACTTAAAATCATCCTGGAACTCCTTCTCCACCTTGTTCCTAAATGCTCGCTCATACTATTCAACAAACTACTTCAAAGACGTGTTCGAGTGCACATACCCATCAAAATAAGTTTTCATGCTTTCACTCTGCTGTGTTGTTGACATCCTAGCCCAGAAAGTTATTTTTAAAAAGCAAGGAACCCAACGATCGCGGTTCTCATACAATCCCGACAACCATTCATTATCATGCAACTTAAATGTTGTGATCATCGAGCCCCAACCTTGTTCAAGTTCTTCAACCGTTTGAGAATCATACACCAATACATGTATTGCTGAAAATATTGAACCCTTATCAACGTGGTATCCAAATTTTTCGGGCAGCTTCTTCAAAATGTGCCACAAGCACCATCTATGCTTTGTATTTGGGAAAACTATCTGAATGGCATTTTGCATTGCCCTGTCTTGATTAGTGATAATTCCATGAGGAGCTTGACCATACATACACTTAAGCCACGTCCTGAACAGCCAGATGAAGATATCCATATTCTCATTTGTGATCAAACCACAACCTAGAAGTTTTGTTTGTCCGTTATGATTGACGCCAACAAAAGGTGCGAAAGACATGTCATATCTGTTAGTCAAGTAAGTGGTATCAAACGTGACAACGTTCCCGAACTCCTTATATGCTTCCCTACATCGATTATCTGCCCAAAACACATTCCTTAATCACAAATCGTCATCCAGATCCACACAGAAGTAAAATCCCGCACACCTTTCTTGCATATTGCTGCTGCATCTCCCTCCCTAAGGCTTAATCGCCTAACTTGTTCAATGTAGTTGTGATAATCCTTCTCCACGCATGTCATATTTTCATATCTACCCGCTTCAACAACTACAGAATTGAAACTTTTATGCAATGGAATTCTAGCCATGTCATTTACTTCAAGCTTCCGCTTCACACTTGTACGCAATTCTCGATTGCACTGATACAATCTCGACTTCGTTGGACTTGTTCTATGATTGTGGTCGAGGTGTACCATGTTAATTCTCTAGTAACCATGCTCATCTGAAGATGCAGAGATTCGAGCTTTGTAACCTGTCTGAATTGTTGGTTGCGACTTCAATGAGCAACTTGTGCTACCGCTTCTTCGATTTTCACAACTACATGTGAAAGTCGCATATCGTTCAATTCCATCATCGTCCTTTCTCAAATTCCTTTTCCTCACCGAAAATCTGACGCTGTAAGCATATGATTCGTACAAATCAAAGACTTCATTTACATCCTTGAACTTCATACCAACCTCCAGCACAACAGCTACATTCATATTGCATTTCGCATTGACATTTTCGGTTTCCACCAATGGGTAATTTTCGGCGTCTTCCATCACCTATTTTCCTATGGAAAAAATACCATACACTTTCAGCATATTAATTTATTATTTACAGAAACATATTGATTTCAAAAATAATCAAAATTTGACAATAGCAACCGTTCATCGTTTAAAAATTCATTCGTACATATTCAGCCACCTACTTATGAAATAAACGAGTAACCACGACCTAATGTAATGGAGGTAGAGGTCTGCACATGTTCTAAAAAAATCAAGTCACGCAATGCTGGTTAGTAAGCTTCTTTAGGAGGTTGATTAAGACAAAAAATTTTACCCAAAAGTAGTGTGCAATCAGACTCCTTTTCTGAAATCGAACACGCCTATTTCACTTCAAAATCGACTGCAATCGAACCTGTGAGAAAATTCTCAACTCCAACAGATTTTCCGGATCTGCTTCAAAATTTGAATTTTGTCGAACTAATTTATGGGTCATACATTAGCTCCGGGAATTTTCCTTGAATAGATGTTGACATTGAATTTTGGGTGCCTCCAATTTTTGAGTTATTACGAATTGTGGTAGACTGGATTTTTGAGAAGCTTTGCAATTGAATTTTGTTCAGCCTGCAATTTTTGAGTTTTTAGGGGCTGTGGTAGGCTGGGTTTTGAGAAAACTTACGACTTTGTCTCATTTCACGAATTTTCAAGGATTTCCCACCTAATTAATTTTGTCTTGCATCTCAGCCGTTCAACCCTTCGCATCTCGTCCGTCCACGTCATGTTGTCATCTAGTGTTGTAATCTACAAGTGCACAAGCAGCTTTTTCCATATGAGGTCTCTAATATGTATTTTATTGTTAGGTATTTGTAGGAGTAGAAAATTGGTTGAAAACCATATCCAAATTGATTTCCATAAGAGATCCAATCAAATAAGGAAAGTTGTCTTCGTGTGCGCATATTTTTGTCTCTACTAGGTAATCAGTATTTTAGTCATAACGTTCTCTCTTGATATTCGATTGAGGTAATTCAGAGTGTGTTGAAAATCTAACTCAAAGAGCTATAACGTTTCTAGAAATAAACGTTTTCCAATTCGAATGTTTACTATATCAAAAATGGGTCTTGATCTTTGACTAAAGACGTGGAATATAACTTGTGCGATTGAAATTTGATTTGTGATAATAGTTTGATCATATTCCATTCCTTTTTTATTCTAATTTCATCCAATTGTCTTCTAGAGATCTTCAAAGTATCCTCTTGTGGTCCGAATCAACTACTAGATATTTACAATTTGACCATTTTCACCATTTTTCATCTCTCTTTCAACTCTTCATTCAATCATTAATTTTTACCTATATAACACAAAATACAATAATTTAAGATATATTTTGTCAAAAGAACATCCAAATATTTCTATTTTAGATCCTGAATAACTGTATATAATACATTTATCAAGGAGGAAGGAAAAAGAAAGAGATTTTTTTTTTTAATTTCTAATATTTCAATAATTTATTTGAAATTCATTTGCATGTTTTTAAAAAAACTAGGGGTATGATTATAATTAGTTCTTTATTATACTTTTCTTTTCTTTTTGGTTTATTTAAATAGAAAGATATATTCGTCATTTTACAACTTTTTATTGAGAAATTGAATGAAAATGATGTTTCGAGTAATCAAATGTGTAATTAATGGTGAAAAATGTCAAAAAGTAAAACGTGAGACATTTTTCACAAGAATAGTGAATGATAGGAACGTTATGTGCTAATTACCCTATAAATTTTACTTATAGTTTTCCTAATACACTATTACATTAAAGAATAATTTAAATAGAACTAGGTCATGTTTGTTGATAATAAGACTCATTAAATAGAAACATATTAGAAAATTAAGAAATCAATTATATTCTAAACCCCTATTTAATAGCCATTTTTTGTTTTTTGGGTAAAAATGAGTTTTTGAATAGTTAATTAATGTAGAATGTTTGGTTAAAAGGTAGGAAATTTTTTTGAATTTACATGAAAAATAGTTTATTGTGAGAATGTGTAGTTGAAAATGAGTATGAGAAAAAAAGTTTTGAAAGAATGATTTTCTCATTTTTTTAAAAAAATTAAATTAAAGTCTTATCTTTATATAAACCAAACGGGGGAAAAAATTACACATGATGGCAAATGCCAATTACCCTATTTATACACACCTGAGTACATGTACGACACAAACACACTGCTCACACGCCACCACTTTTCTTCATGCTTTAAGAGAAAAATAAACTAAAGAGAGCGGAAGTGTTTGGCTTTCAAAGTCTCAAGGAATTTTTACAAGATCGTCGGAGGTAGTCAAACAAAGTTTCAAGGAATTTTTGCAAGATCATCAGAGGGAGTCAAATAGTGGCGGACATAATGAAGGTTCAGTGCAGGCATATTTGAACTTTGGGTCACTGATAAGTGTATTTTATACACTTATTTAGGGTCCTAAAATATTGATATTTGGTAGTTCTTTTGACAAAATATATCCTAAATTGATGTATTTTATGTTATATAGATAAAACTCAATGGTTGAACGAGAAATCGAAAGAAAGAAGTGAAAATTGGTGAAAAAGGAAAAATGTAAAGTTTAAGGACCAAATTGAAAATATCCAATATTTGATTCGGACCACAAGATCATACTTTGAAGATTGTTAGGAGACAATTGGATAGAATTATGACTCAAAAAGGAATGGAATATGATAAAAATCAATTTTCAATCGCACAAGTTATATTCCAGATTTCTAGTTGAAAATTGAAACCGATTTGGCATTGTAAATGTCCGAATTGGAAAAATCATATTTCTATCAAAGTTGTAACTCTTTGAGTTATCTTTCCAATACACTTTGAATTACATCAATCGGATATCGGAAGAGGAAGTTATGGCTAAAATACTAGCTGATGTGCAGAGACCAAAAAATCTGCGCTCGAAGACAACTTTCCTTATTCAATTAGAACTCTTTGTAAGTCAATTTGGATGTAATTTTCAACCAATTTTCGACTTATACAAATATATAACAGTAAAATACGTATGAGAAAGCTCTCATGTACATATTATACTCCAATATTCATCAATTATTATTATCAAAGGAAGAAAATTCATAATTTTTGTGAGAGAATTAAAGGGGATTTGCAAGAATTCAATCAAGTGAAGATTCAAACCTAATTTTTGGACAAAGGTTCAAGTGGAGATTCATCATGAAACCATTGAAGAGCTTTAAGATTTTAAGATTCATCTCCACCTTCTCAATTTATTAAAAATTCGAGTTATATCTTTTCAC
>CAIGRO010222377.1:0-12341 GCA_903798355.1 Fraxinus baroniana | reverse complement strand
TTGGAACCGGGTTCGAGTCCAACATGTTCAAATCCAAAGCTTTGCTTGGCCCTTTGGCTCGTGAAAGCCAACCATTAACGAGCTAACTCTTTTTTTTTTTTAAATTTAAAAATTAAGAAAAAAAAAAAGTAATAAATTAAGCCAAAAAATGAACCATCTCATGAAAAAAAGAGCTTGACTTGACTCACGACTCGTTTCAAAATGAACCTGAACATCTCAAGGGTCGAGCCGGATCGACCCAAACCCGGTTAATCGATGTCACCCCTAGAGCCCAACAAAATTCTATGAAATGGCCCATCAGGTGCTTGTCAGGTCTGCGCATGTGGACCCCCAGGACTTTTGACATTTTTGTGTTAGTAGTCCACGCACGGCAGGTGAGGAACCGTGAAAATTTTCCAAAATTCTCTCCTTTCAATAAATTCCGAATCCTTTCAAAGCCGCCATTGATTTTGGTACCAAATCTAAATTCATGTTTACTTTATATTCTGCTTATCGACTGTTGTTTATAGCAAATTTGAATCACGCACACGAAGATTATGCATATGCACACTACCTGTCTGTAGTACTGCCTCAAAGCCCAAAGGTATGTCTGTCTCTACATATTGGCTAAGCCAATTGATCACGACCATGTCATATAAAAAAAAACCGTTAAAATCTTGTCAATTAGACTCTCTAGACCTGTCTAATAAATACTACGTAATTGAGTCATGTAGGTGGAGAAAAACCTATTCGTAGAAGCCTTGTGGTTTTTCAAATCATCAAGTTACGATTGTTGTGAGTTTTTAATGTCGGGAAACAGTATGCTATTTTATGATTAGTGAATATTTGATAAAGCTTTTTGTGGATTATAAGTTGTGGGTCTCGACGTCTCGTAGAATACGTGGATAAAAAGTTGACAAAAGATATAGGTGTTGCAGAATTTGTGAGTGTGTGTTTGGTGCATATTAAAATGAGAGAATGCATTTTTTTGAAGTGATGCGACGAGGAATATATGGTTGAAATAGAAGGAAAAATTATTGATGTGATGGAAAATATTATTTTATTGAAAAATGTGTGGTTGAAAATCATCAGAAGAATAAGAATGAAAAAAATAATGTGGGTCAATCAGGTACTAAAAATGATGTTTGACATGCTTAAAAGGCTATAAAAAGTTTTTCTAAGTGCCTCAAAATAGCTTTTTAGATGAATTAGCCTAAAATTATTGTACTTTAATTTTGGAATACACATGAAGGCAGATTAATTTGAAACTTACTTGTAGGGAAAAGATGTTTAGTCGCCTACTATTTAGTGAATGTCCTGGTTGAGCTATCCTGTTGAGTCAAGCAATAATGTTATATCCTTTTCCCGAAAACTGGAATGCCAAGAATTTCAGCCTTATTTCTAATAAATCTAGGGGTTGGCTATACGAATTTTTTTACACCACCCCATCCAGCTCACTGTTACCTTTACTAGAAGATCCAAAGCATTTCAATTTTCAATCCATAATAACCACAACACACCATGAGATTATCCTGAGGCTGCAAAATTACAGTTTCGTGCATATGAAAATCCCATGTAATGCTTATGTTAACGACTAATTTGAAATTCGTAAGACACAAAAAACTGTTTGACAATGAAAAATATGAAGAATTTTGCTACTTTACCAGATGATTTTATCATAATCAAATTTCCAGAATGAGTTGGCAAATTGTGATTAACAAGATATGCCTTACAAAATGGGGTCCATGATCACCAAACGGGTTATGCCATTTGTACATATTGTTTTACTAGGATAAGCTTGCCAGAATGAGTTGGCAAATTGTGATTGGATGGTTGGAAAATGTTTTTGGCCCAACTACCAATGAAATGTTGCCGAGTGTTAATCTGGCACAATTCTGGTAAAATCTATATGGTAATGTAGCATAACTCAAGTATGAACGTTGAAACTTATGCACAGATAACATGTTCCTCTTGCAGTATTTTGTTCTTTTTCATTTTTTCCTGGTTTTTCTTATTTACACTTGTTGTTTCTTTCAAGGAAGCTGTCATTTTCTCACCATTCAAAGGAGCTTAGAACTTATAAGAAAAGTTCAATTTCTCTTGTTTGACCTTATATCACCATTCTTCTTGATATCTTTTTCGAGCCTATGGAGTCATCATCAGAAATAGTTAACTTCGGAAAGTCTTTATTAGTTCCTAGTGTGCTAGAGCTGGCCAAAGAGCCTATTGACAAGATCCCAATACAATATGTGCACCATGACCAAGACCCTCCATCCAATGACGTTCATGTGCCATCAGTACCTATTGTCAATCTCAAGAGCTTGCTTACAGGAGAGTCCATGAATTACGAGCTGGAAAAGCTTCATTTCGCTTGCATAGACTGGGGCTTTTTTCAGGTTTTTACTTTTCCTTCTATTCTTCTTGTATCGTTTTTGCATTGCTAGATCTTAACTCAATGTTGGGACTTGAACTAATAAGTTAAGCAATATGAATTTGATGTCTGGTTTTACATATCTTTAAATCTATATATGGCGGCATCAGTTGTTCTTTTGAAATTTTCTGTATATGCATGTTACAATTGGAACAAGGCTTAGAGCATAATTGGCATGGCTTTTGAAAAGTCAAAAATTACTTTTATTCTTTGGATAATTTTCTTGAAGGGCTTTTCTTTGTTTCGAAGAACTTTTAGATTCTTTGGATAATTTTCTTGAAGGGCTTTTCTTTGTTTCGAAGAACTTTTAGATGGAGCTAATCTAATGTGACTTCCTATGGAAGCTCTTCTATAGAAGCAGAAGTAGAGGCAAACTCTATCCCAAACAGGCTCTTAGTATGTTGGAGCATAACATGATTCATTTTTCTCACAATAGATCATAGACCATGGAGTTTCTCTTTCATTGCTAGAGGAGTTTAGAAGGCAAGTCATAGATTTTTTTAATCTTCCAATGGAAGAGAAAAAGAAACTTTGGCAACAACCAGACAACCACGAGGGATTTGGGCAGCTTTTTGTTGTATCCGAGGAGCAGAAGCTGGATTGGTCAGACATGTTTTACATAACAACTCTACCCGTCAATCAAAGGAAGATTGAGTTGTTCGAAAAATTACCTATAAAGCTCAGGTTCTCTCTGTGCACACACACACGATGAACTTCTTTTGCTCATCGGAAAGGTTTTAAGCTAATTGAAGTGATTTTTCATAATTGGTATCTAGGGAAACAATGGAGGCATACTCTGAAGAACTGAAAAAGCTAGCCATGACTTTATTAAGTCTAATGGCCAAGGCTCTAACGATGGATGAAAATGAGATTAAAGAACTATTTAGAGATGGGGTGCAATCAATGCGGATGAATTACTATCCTCCTTGCCCCGAGCCTGACAATGCCATTGGCTTCACTCCTCACTCGGATGCAGATGCTCTAACAATTCTATTTCAGCTCAATGAAACTGAGGGCCTTCAGATTCGAAAAGATGGGAAATGGGTTCCAGTTAAACCACTACAAAATGCTTTTGTGGTTAATGTAGGTGACATAATGGAGGTAAATTCTCTATATTCTTTTAACTAGCTCGCATAGGCATTCTAAACTGGTCTATCCACGTGCATCAGGAGTGATCATTAGCATCTTCATCACATCCATGAAGGAGGATGCTCTAGACGTACTTTTATTTGACCAGACGAACTCGTCTTGGTCGGTCCTAAAAAAATAATATGTTGGGAAAACACATAGATTTTCCATTTCTGCTGATACGTGTTGATCTGGTTATTGCTTTGCAGATTTTGAGTAATAGTGCGTATCGGAGCATTGAGCATAGAGCAATAGTGAACTCAGACAGTAAGAGGCTCTCAGTTGCCACATTTTATAGCTCCAACCTCGACTCGGAGTTGGGCCCTGCACGTAGCCTTGTTGGACCAAATAATCCACCAGTTTTTCGACGAATGCCCATTGAAGAGTACTTCAAGAATTTCTTCGCCCGGAAACTCAATGGCAAGTCTTATATTGATTTTATGAAGTTGGAAGTTACAGAAAATGGCAGTACAGATATTGATTGCTAGGNGTTACAGAAAATGGCAGTACAGATATTGATTGCTAGGAGGAAACTCAGTTCTTGTACTAATAGCTACTTCCACTGCATTGAACCTAGTACTTATGTAAACACATATTCTCAAATGTCTGTGAATCATTTGACTTTGGATCAATAACTTTTAATGTCAGAAAATAAATGGACTTAAAATAATTCCACTGCATTTCCCTCACAATTAATTCAAGTTAATTACAATCTGGCTGGAAATAAAGTACTTAATTATATTGGTTGAATAATAAGTGCATAATGTGGATAACTACATAAAATTGAATGGTTCATATTCTTGATTCGGTGATAGCTTATTGGATAATAATATTATATTACAAAATAATTAGACTTCTAATTTAATAATATAATTAAATATTCATGAGTTACTTACTGGTAAGTGGTAACTAGATAAGTTTTAAAGTGAAAAAATTACTTATTTTGGTAATAATTATGATTAATATGTTTTCCTTAATTTTTTAAACAAACAAAATGAAAATCACCTCAATTAATGGAAACTAATTAATAATTTACGGAAAGAAAACCTTCCTTGCTTTTTCTTTCATAATTTTTTTCAAAATTATGGGTTGAGATGTTAAAATTTTTATAAACAAAATTCCTTCATCCAAACATATTTTCGATAATTAACTTATTTAATTATAAGTTTGGCGAAACATGAATGTGAAAAATCAAGAACTGAGAGCCATTGAGTTGCCATTGACCCCTACGCGGGGTTCCCTTTCAAATTCCTGAGATCCCACCACTGGTTCACCTTCCTTGTACTTAGAGGTGTCAATTCGGGTGGTCTAGGCCAGGTCAGCCAGCCAAAATATGAGCCTGGTAACGGTCCGAGTGGAAAAAAGCCAGCCCTCTACGGGTTACGGGTCGGCCCACAATTTTGGACTACAACCCAGGCTCACCCGCTGACCCATCCGGGTCGAGCCCATGCGGATTACGGGTCACGATTTGTTCCAGTTTGGCCCGTATAATTGTATAAATGAAATTATAAAAATGTAGAATTTTTCATATTTATAGCAAAAATTTTTTTTTTTAAAAAATGTAAACTAAGAATTGAATAAAATGATAAATTCATATTTATACCAAGAAATGTTTACATAGAATTCAAATTTAATGTTACATGAATTATTTATAACTTTGAAAAGTTAAATTTAACTTAAACAAATAACAACTAAATGCATTTCTAATTACTATTATCNACCAAGAAATGTTTACATAGAATTCAAATTTAATATTACATGAATTATTTAAAACTTTGAAAAGTTAAATTTAACTTAAAGAAATAACAACTAAATGTATTTCTAATTACTATTATCAAATATTTATAATATAAATACATCCCAACTAGGTTGGTATCTACTTTTACTATAATTTATAGTTTAAGTACATCTCAATTAGGTTGACACCTATTTAACTATAATATTTTTTTTTTTTTTCACGAGCCACGGTTAATCGCGGCCCGTGAAGGTGCAACCCACGAAGCCCGCGGGTCACACCTCCTTGACCCGTGAAACGTCGACTCGGGTCACGGGTCGGCCCGCGGTCCCTGTAGATCCGAGCCGATTTTCACGAGTCTGATCAGCCCGTCCGTCTTGACACCTCTACTTGTACTGTTCTCATTTTGAAATCCACACACGCACATAGGTAAATTCTATTAAAATTTGAGGTTCCATCTTAAAAAGTCAACTTTATTAAGGGGAGTAGCTTAATATCTTTATTAATTGGTCTGTGTTAACATCATTATCGATGTGGGATATATTCCTTAACACGCTCCCGCAAGATGGTGGCTCATTTGAGCAGATTAATCTTGAAATCGTGCACATTTTTAGAGTTTTAATGAGATTGAATCGCTCGTTAGTGCATAATGGGCTCTGATACCATGTTAAGATTTGAGATTCCATCTTAAAATGTCAACCTTTTAATCCGTCCGCGGTGTGCGTGAGGGTGCATATTAAAATCTCATATTATTTGAAAAAATATAAATGATCCACTTAATAAGATTATGACAATCCTTCCCTAAAAATTCGATTTTATTAAGTGGGGTTAGCCCAATATTCCTATCAAATTCAACAGCACTCTAGAGTCTAGAGAGAGAAGCTCTATTGGGATAAACTGCAGTTATATCAATAATTTCAGTAATACAAAATCATGCCTTCAGGTGCAAAGAAGCGAAAAGCTGTCAAGAAAAAGAAGGCAGTAGAATCATCATCCAACAACAATAACAACTCTATTCCACCGGATTCTACTGCTCAATGTCATGGTATAGTTCGTTCTTTACTTTAAACAATCCAATTGAATCAAGCCCATGTTTCACTCAGTTGTTTTCTTATCTTTTCGGAACTTTGCAGTTAAATCTTTTCTGAATTTGGCTTTGTGGGTAAGCCTCAATGCCTGTTGATTTATTTGATTTGGAATCCATTGGCTTGCCCATCCGTTCCTCTTTACGTGCAGATTAGATTCATCTAGAAGCTCTAGCTTTTAGAGAGGGAACATGAGCATTCATTTAAATGTCTTCACCCATTTTATTATCAATCTTTGTATGCACAAGTGTGTCCCCATACGTATTAGTTGATAATGGTTATAAGGGCACGTGTTAGTGTTTCCTGTATTATTTACTCTTTGGTATGAAGTTACACTTCATTACAGCTTTTAATAGAAAGCATAGATGAATTAGTGCATCTATACAGAATAGACCATTGTATTTCTCAATTGTGTAATGAATCTTTTTTTAATTTATTGGTTTTCAAGTTTTGGTTAAATTGCTTTGTGGGTAGATTTTGTACTGAATTGTTTTGATGAATCAAACTATGGTTGGGGATGATGATCTTAAGCACCAAGATGATAAAGAGAGTGATGGTGGAGAGGTTAGCTCTACTGCATCTTAGGAACACTGTAGCCACCAGAACTCTTTCACCGAGGACGAGGAAGTCGAGGTGGAGCAGGAACGCTTCACTTCAATGTTCCATCTGTTGAAGGAATGAATAATGAGGCTTTTGGAGAGCAAAAATCAATGGTAGAGGATAGGAATATTTTTCTCGTTGAAGGGGACTTGAATGGCGAGGATGAGTCAGACCGAAAGGACATAAAGATTGTGTATGATGGGGGCGAGCCGGGGAGTTCTAGTAGTACTAGTTCGGATGATGAGTCTCATGTTGTTGAGTATAGTAAATTTGTCGTTGAAAATGTTACATTTGTTGATTCTGCAAAACCGGACAATTTTTTATCAGATCAACAGGCTGAGGAAATTCATGTTGTTTCGGTCGAGGAAGATAGTGATTTAGTTAAGAAAACATGCCCTGTCGTCGACTTGGAGAAGATCTCAATGCTGGATGAGAAAGTGCAAGTAGGTATATGTGCTACTGAATCTGAATTGAAAGCAAATGAGATGGAAAAGTTGAGTTATGCAGATGAGAAGGTTATTATTTCGACGACTATTGTGGATGTGGTATCAGAGAGGAATGAGGATGTACTGACTGATCGATTAATCGAAATTGCTGCTGCAACTTCGAATGCCAAAGAATGTGCAATACAAGAAAATGATGACAAATTGACGCCCTCATACACTTTGCCTAGAGTCGATGCCAATAAAGAAGTAGAACGTGAGAAAGATAAAATTTCCTGAGGTGCTGGGCCTGCTGGCTATGTTTTTCTACTGCAGAATTACGTCAATCCTTCGCAGAAAATCTGTCTTAATCGTTGATATTTCCTTCTGGTATGCAAGTGTTGGCAGCACCTGATCCCCGTTGTCCAGTGCAAACTACTTCATGGAGGAGTTGCTGTGGACTCTTTGAGGTGTTGACAGGGTATGTAGATAATTCAAGGTTGAGATCCTTAAGCTTCAGACTTTCATCTTTTCATTCACATTTTACAAATATAGATTTTATGCCACATAGATTTTAATGTGCACGTTAAACTCATTTTCTAGTAGGTGAACAATGAACGAGTACTACGATATTGGTAAGTAAATGACCGGAAATTTCAAACAGCTCTCATCAAAATAATTTTGCATGATTTTCAATTGAAACTTCATACAAAACTGTGGGTTTTGTATGAATATTTGGCTATTTCCACATGAGCATGAAACATGTTGAAGATTGATGATTGCAGAAGGCTCGGATTGAGTTTCATCAAAAATTTGTGATCGATCGTCTCTAATGATCATTGTTAAAGAATAATGGCAAGAGGTCTGGCTAAACATACAAAGTCAGGTTTTCTTTTAATGTAGTTCGTAGAGATTTGTTATTGCAGTTAAGAATTTCTCTGATAATGCTTTCTCACGAGTTTTGCAGTGAATTGATTTTTCTTTCTTGTTAATTTCTATCCTAGTTTGGCTGCTTTAGATTTTCGGCTCTTAATGATTGAGTTGTGGTGGTGCGATTACATGGTCTAACCGTGAGTGCTGATGTGATGACTGTTATTTGTACTTCAATGTTGTGATAAGCCTAAAAACTGTAATGAGAGTAACCGAATAGGGGTGTTAATGTGTCAGGCCGATCGAGCCCACTTTAGGCAACTTAAAATTTTCTTTTGGAAGGAGTTCATGAAGCATAACAGATTGTTGTTCCGACAAGGATGATAATAATGTTTTTTGTTGATTTTTTCGACTTTCCAAAGAAAATTATAGAAATAAATAAAAGTGCTTCAGAAGGTAGATTCTCAGACATGAACACTTCTCTAAAAGGCTCATGCCAATCATTTTATTTGTATGCTCTTTTTTCACACAAACACAAACAAATTACAATAGTGAACCCACGAAATGCCAGTCCCTTTTTGATTTTGTACAACATAAATGAATCGAAAATTCATAAATCTAAAAAATAAATAAAATAAAAACACGCTTAAGACACAATTGAAGACCACTCTCCATACTCAAAAGTGTCCTTACTTATCCACCCCCATGAATTGCAGCTATGTACAAGAGTTGAGTGGCTGAAAGGATAATGATAAATGCTTCCATTGTTCTCTGCAATTTTTTTTTTTTAATTTGTTAGTACTAAATTATCGTTAAAGATTATTTATGTCGATACAAAACCAATATTTGTTGGACACTTACTAGACGAGAGTTTCTGATCTGGAGTTCAATCTCTTTCCACGCGAAGCTGCATGGATAGTTCTTATTAGTCGAGAAAAAGGAAAAAAACTAAGACGGACAACATAAGACACGATACAACTTTAGATGGAGGCAATAAATTTTGAGTTGTCATAAACAATTTCAACAGAGAACATAGGTTACCCCATGGCAAGAAGAGTGAGAGTCCAAGCAATGGCAGCAGCAGAAAATGCAGCAGGCAAGCTATCCCTGCTCCAATTACGAAAATGGTTAAATCCAGAAAGGATTGATGCAATTCCAACAACACCAGCAATCATAGCAAATGTCACAAAGAATCCGGTGGCTGCATTTCCCATGGGGAAGTATATCGGTGAGAAATGTGCTGGCAAATCGAATCCAGGACCTGTTGCATAAAATCTCAATGCATTAGTCCAATCATTTTTCATCGTAGAGGTGTAAATCATCTAGACAGGATGCTTTCTACACCTATAGTTTTGAGTAATGCTATCTATCTAGAACTAGTACACCATGCCATGCCATGCCATGCCATGCTTACTTTTGTGCATGTGCGTGTTTGGAGATGGCCTAACAAAGGCCGTGTTGGCCTTATGCACGCCTAAAACATTCTGGGTATGGTACGAATAAGCCACTCTAGGCCTACTTCTCTTGTTTGGACGTGCACTTGTGTCAAAACGCATGAGAGATCCATAGAATTTTCACTGAGAAAGTAAACATACCAATGACGAAACCATGTTCAATGGCCATGTTCATTGCCCAGCCACCAATGCCCAAAATTATTGCATACATGCAGAAATTGAGGACCAAAAGCAGTCCTGCAACAGATTTTAGCTGCCCATTGGCCATTCGTATGGATCTAAGAATTCACAGGAAAAAGGAAATGCTAAAAGAAGAAATTAAGTTTTGTGTACAATTGCATGTGTATTGGGTGTTTATATAAGTGCAAATGTAAAGGTTTTTGGTTCTTTTCTTGTAAGGCTGTATGTTCTAAAGGGTTTTTGTGGGGCTGTAAATGTTATACTTTGTGTTTGAGTAAGGGCAAAAGATACCAGATTCTTTCCTGCCTACCAGATTATAACCTTTATCTCTAGTTATGATGTTTCTCTAACGTTAGAATATTATGATTGAATTCTTTGTATTTCCAACTGTTTTAAGTATTAACTTTTCTGCAAATTAATGAATGGATTTCTTCTTTGTCTATTAATATTCCCCGACTATTTGTCTCATTGTACTTTTCAATGTACCAAGAATTTGACATTATTAATTTGCATCATTACCAGACACATCAAAAAACACAACTTAATAAATATGAGTCTATTAATTACTCATAATTAAGATCGATTCATATATGACTGTCATTGATTAAAATTGAATACATTATGTGAAAACGGATTTTACTAAAGATTCATTATTAATCATGTTCTTGTCCTATATAATCAGATTATATATAAAGTGCTTTCATTCCAATAATCACATTATTGACAATTCGGATAAGATTATTTCATTCAAAATATAATGAACTGCACTATATCATAACTATATATCCATACTTTAATTTTAATCGCGGACAAATTTAGATTATTTCACTTTAAATATTATTCTTATTCTTGTGTACATAACACTTGTGTACAATATTTAAAATTACATATAAATAATCAAGGGATTTTTTATATTTATAAAACATTTAATCATGCATGTAAAATATATTGAAATTATTTCACAAATATCATTAAATGTCATCAAATGTTTACAATTCTTTATTAATGAGCACATATCCCAACAAAAAATCCACCAAGTTACTTGCGAACACAATTAGATTTCTTAAATGAATTAGAATTGTACATTCTTTGTGTCATCGTCGTTGACACTTGACATTGTGTAAAGTGTAAAATTCGAAATCATTGATTATTTTAATTGTTGTTAAAATTAATGACAAAATTGTGTGCCACATCACACAATGTCAAAAAAATTATCAACCATGATGTACACCAAGCTAATCCATTATTAAATTCCACCATTTCTTCGTTTCTTTTAGAACGAAAATGCTATAATAAAATCTCTATAAAATAATAATGTTGGGATCAAGAAAAATTATTATTTTATAGGGGTTATTAAATTATTGATAAATAAATATTTTATTAATTAATAGAGTATTTTATTTTTTATAACTTGTATTATAAATTACCATATTACATGTAGGATATTTAAAAAAACATTGAATGTTATGAAATTCAAAATTTATTTCGTAGGCACGCAAAAAGGCGCACACATACTATTGGCTTGTACACACATTGACTTCAAAGTTTAATATTTTGAAACATTAATCGTTCGTAAATTTGAATTAGTATGAAATTAAAACTATTGGTTTGTTAAAATTAGGGATGAAGTATGGTATGTGTGCCAAAAAATAAAAAGGCCAAAGACTTTAAATACATATTTTGAAAAAGAGACGAATTGAAAACAATGTTGTTAAATTAGAAGTTTGTTAATTTGTATTAGTATGAACTTTTATGAATTCAAGCAGTTATTATTTTATATATTCGTTGGACTTTAAAGAATCTAAAAAAAAAAATATTATCTTATGCATTTAACAGGGCTATTAATTTAGTACAATGGCTCAAGTCGGGACGAAAAAATTTTATTAGCGAGATTATTAATTTATCTAACATTTATTTATCAAAATTTTATTGTATTTAGCACTAGTAGTGCTATAACGACATTTGACGTAGTATTAAGTGATATGTTCAATGAAATGTAGAATCAAGTGAATTATATGATCATATATCTTATTTAATGTTACATTTAGACCGATAATTTAACACCAGTAGTCCTAAATAGCACAACTCTTTAAAACAAGGTCCACAACTGACCACATATGGAGTTTAGTGACATGTGGAACCAGTCTTACAATAAAAATAGTCCAGTCATACTATTTGTATAAGCAAATTTTTTTTTTTTTTTTTTTTTTGGACAACATCACATTCATTCATGTCAGAAACTGTTTTTTAAATAAGTGGTCCAGATCTTGACAACATCAATGTTGTTGACCACAATCGTCAAAAATAATTGTACAAATAGGTTAAATCAAGATAATATATCTCAAATTGTCCAGTCCACAACAAGTGTCAAAAAAATAAAATAAAAAAATTGTCCACTTTGGTATCAATTGTGACATCATTTGATAGGACGACTCAATATGAAACAACCTTAAAAAC
>CAIGRO010222372.1:0-10210 GCA_903798355.1 Fraxinus baroniana | reverse complement strand
ACTTCATAGCTGGTCTCTTGAAGATCACTTTCTCGGCTGCACCTATTTCCACTTCCTGCTTATCCTCTACTGATTTGTTTTCATGTAACAAGTCCACCTACAATACTTCATTATGGGTCTCTATTTCTTGGACCCCTCCCTCACTTTCTTCCAATGTTTCTTCTTCAGTCACCCAATCGGTAGGAGGAGGTAGTATTCTTGGGGGTGACCCATATTTCTCAGTACCAGGCACCCTCACTTTTCTCTTTGGCATTCCGTATAGCACATAGAAACACCTGGATGGCTCGCCTAATTAATCCATTTCACGGACGCCTTCCTGATACAACTGCTTTAACAATGTATTGCGTGACACTCTTCTTCTTCTCCTCTCAGCTTCCAAGTCAATTTCCACTTCCATGTTTGTCATGTGTCACCCTTTTCTTCACCATATACTGCTTGAGATGTCTGACTTTCTTAAACACACATGCTTATTCCTCACTCGCTTCCTTTTCCTCATCTTCATTCTATTTGCTTTTGAACTCGTTGGCTAGTAAATAGTTGTTAGCTACAACATGAAGTAAGGTTCCAGATTGGATGGCAAGGGGCTGACCTGGATCTTCTTCATCTTCAAGCTTCTTCTCTTGTACGAACTTTGATTTTCCATGGGAACGTTTTGGTAACTCTTCCACTGATCCGCCCGTACTAGCATCTTTATCACCCTTAAGAGTGTTTTGGTTAGCCACCTTAAGCAGTTTAGGCCCCTTAAGATGTGATAATCCTTATTGCTACCTCACCATTCATCCATAGTTTCATTGGAAATGCCATTGCTGAGTTCTAGTAATCTCGTTAAATGGTACAACTCTTCCTGCGTTGTATTGGAAGGAATTTCATACATTTAGTTGGTGAGGGTGTAGCCCGAATGTTCTCCCATTATTTATTGGCCTGGATCGTCTCTCAAAAGGCCATTTCCCATAGACCGATGTGCTCTGTGTTCCACCAAGTTGGACAGTTGGAGCAATATAGGATGATGAAGATATTGTCGCGTTCCTGGTTTGTTCACATACTCCTTTATTTCTTTATTGTACCTAATGCACAACACGCCCTCATCTTTCCTAGATTCTTCCCTTTTGAGTCGCTCAAAGACATTGGAATGTGATCCAGAATCCTCTTATCCATCATTTATTACCAACTTGAATTTTGGCAATTTACCTTTGAAGCCAGACGTCACCATATTCACCCCGAGTGTAGTGGCTGTGGGAAGGGATTTTCATCCATTGCCATTTTTTTCTCGACTTCGAACGTAATTCGTCCTGACTCAATGGCATCCTGTAATACATGCCGAAAAACCAAACAATTGTTAGTCATGTGTGACCATGCATTGTGCCATTTACAATATTTGTTACCTTTTATTTGTTCAGGATCTGGCAGCTTCTGCTTATCGTTCAGCTTTATTTGCTTGTCCTTATACAGCTTGTCAAATATAAGGTCAGTTTTGGTTACGTCAAATGAGAATACTCTAGCCTTTTTATTTTCATATTTTGTATGCTCATTCTTCTCTGCCATGTTAGATTTGGAAATCATAGGACAAGCATATGTGTCCCATTTAACCAATTCGACCAGGCATACTTCAGTCTGATCATCGTGTTTGTCACTAACAGCATGAACATCAAAGTTTGGGTCCCTATAATAAGACCCTTTACTAGAATTTTTCATTTGTTTTTCTTTTCTTACTAGACGTTCATACCTAATCACGTTAGCGCTCAACTGAAAGAGATCGGGGAATTTTCTGTTTTGAAATTTCTTCTTTAAATCAAAACTCGGATAGCTTTGAGCGATTCTAACGAATTATTTTCAAGTAGATATACAAAACACTTGCTCCTAAACCCCTGGAGAAAGTTTTCTGCCTATTCATTTGGCATTTGACGTAAATTTGCCAAATCAGCTAAGGTAACCTCAGATTCAGTCTTGTAAAACTGAGCATGGAATAATTGTTCCAACTGTTGCCACGTATGGATAGAATTTGCTGGCAAGTTAATGAACCATGAGAAGGCTATCCCTGTTAATGAGATAGGGAATAGTATGATCTTATGGTAATCAGTTACTTCGCCACATTGTAGTGTGAATCTCCCTATATGTTCTAGGGTAGAACCTTCTCCTAGGCCTGTAAATAGTGAGAATTTCGGACCTTATACCCTCTAGGCCACGGATATGCTTAGTCTATCCAATCAGGATATGACTTTCTATAAGTTGGCCTAGTAAAAGGACGCATTCCAAAAGCCATTTAATCTTGTACTATTTCTGTAATTTGATGCCTCAACATAGCATTGGGATCATATGGGACTCCTATAGGCAAATTCATTGGTGGGACCATTTGAGGGCTAATTTTTTGTACTTGGTTTGTGGCAGGGATACCATTACCATTGTTATCATTAACCTGAATATTTTCCCCATCACTAATATGCAGAGTATTATGTCCATTGGTTTGGACATTGTCTCTGGTGTTCGGGCTATCTCCCAAGTTTGATGCTCCGTTACCAATATTTAAGTTAGCCATTCCACCATCCCCCTGATTTGAAGTAGACGGTCCAAATGGTGGTTCTATTCCTTGATTTGGACTTATGACTGGGGAATTATGACCTACAATCATTCTAGATTGAAAATGATTCCCTATACTTGGCGTGACTAATTTACAAATTAGTCTTACCAACTTATTCATGACTTCCTTTAGATTGTTTAGCTATTTGGCCATATTATCAGTATGCATTTCCATTTTGAATAAACTTTTCCATGTTATGAACATTTCGTAGGTTTACCTNTCTTACCAACTTATTCATGACTTCCTTTAGATTGTTTAGCTATTTGGCCATATTATCAGTATGCATTTCCATTTTGAATAAACTTTTCCATGTTATGAACATTTCGTAGGTTTACCTACTCAATGACGTCTGGTGTAAGTTCACTTAGTAATGCGCACATGGTCCGAGGACTAACTCTGTCATTGGCTCGTAATGTTTTTGACTCTATCCATCTGTTTCTGGAGAGTTCTGCTGCTTCTCATATCGTTCAATTACAGACTGGACAAGTCCCTAGCTTGCTAGCTCTTTATCAGATTTTTTATGAGACATATTGCTTTCACCTTCGTATCTTCAAACACCAAACTATCCAACAGGGCATGCCAAATTTTTTCGTACAGAAAGTCGGGTCTTGCTAACAATTAAAAAGGGGGTTCAGACGACTGTGTAAGGAATAGACATATTGAGACAAAGTCCCAAAAAAAGGATACTTTATTGATGAAGATTTAAAATAAGCGAAAAGCAAAATGCCTCCAAGGGGCGCAAGCACACATAATAATTGAAAGTATAATGCGATGAAAGTAATGGAAATGAAAATCACATATTCTCTATTCGAGAGTGTTTGATTCGGAGTCCTTTTTCTTCTCTGTCTTCTCTTCTCTTTTATACTCCTTTAACAGTTATTATTGTGGATCCGCTTGAAACTGATGGTCGTCCTATAACTATCCACGTTCTTCATCATGGCTGACTTGTCATAGAACTGCCGTCTTAATCACTTTCATGAATTGCACTGTTTAAATTGCTTGTAATTGGGATTCTTGATCGTGGGACATGATGGGACTGCTCCTTAACTGCCTTTGTAACCATCACTTAATATGGTAGTTTGCTTAGATCCTGGGGTCTCGTAATCTTGGGCGATAATGGCTCCGTCGCCTTGAACATTCATAAGGTGCTATATTCGCCCAGAGCTTAGGCATTTAATAGGCTCGGGCGATGGTGGGCCTTTGCTATATTACTTCGTCTTGGGCCTTTTACATGGCCTCTTTTGAGCCTATCCTTCAAACTTCTCAATTGGGCTTCATTCCTTGGGTCATTTAATTGGGTTGTGTTTTTATGTGTCAACACCCTTATACAGCTCCGCCACTTTGCATTTCCACCCGTTTTCACTTGCTTATCACCTGCATGTATAAATTCCTCAATCAGATTCTAGATATAGCGTAGGAAAAAAGCAGCAAAATCTAGTTAAATATTTACCAGTATAAGTTTGGGATCTTTTGAGAGGTTGAGAGCCGTTTTTGGTTCGAGGAGGTGGAATTGTTGGGTTTAGGCAGAGTGCGCTTGTGAGTAAATCCCTGTTGGATCTTCTAAATCTTGCTTGACATAACCCTTGTGTACTAAACTGGTGCAGTTGTGCAGATTTGGATACTGGGGTGAGCTTAAGAATGGTTAAAATGAGTAGACAAACAGGAACAAAATAAAAGGTAATTCTTGGCAAACCCATTGATGGATTCTTGACAAAATTAGATCATCATTTATTTTTCTTCCCCAATTTCTTCTGACATACGGCTAAGATAAGCTTTTTGGGTGTTCTGAGAGATGGATTTTAGTTAAGAATGAGGAAAGATTTCTTGTGGTGGTGGAGGAGGCTGAGGAAGGAGGAGGAGAAGAAGAGGAGAGGGAAACGGTTTTTATTTTAAAAATTTATTTGGATTTATTTGTACTTTTTAAAAAAGTTTAGAAGTAATATTACAATTTGTGCTTTTTTTTTTAATTTAAATAGAAGGGTATTTGGTCATTTTACGTTTAAAATGGTGAAAATGATGTTTCCCGCAATGAAACGTTGAAATAAGGACGAAACTGCGAAAAAAATGAAACGTATGGATGTTTTCCGCAAGAATTGTCAAACATATGGACCTTTTGTGCTATTAAGCGTAACTGTGAAATATATAATTGTGTAAGAAATCTTGGAAATAAACAAAGTTCCGTCGCTCTCTATTCCTCTCTGTTTTTCTTCCTTCCCATGTTCTTCCACAAGATTATATATTTGTGTAGTAATTTAGCTTGCTTTCATACAGACGAAATCATATTGCCCCCACTTTCATACGTGTGAAATCAGTGCATTTTAAGTCGAAGTTGTAATCTCAGCCAACATATTTTCAAAATCAGAGCTTGCAGGTTATATCATTTCATTTGAAGCTAAGATTGGAGCAAGAGTTTAAAAAAGAGGGCTTTTGTAGAAAAAAAGATGGCATGTACAAGTAGTTCAAGTGGGAGCTTAAAACAGTCATTTGTTACAAATTTTTATGGCAAAACTATGATTTTTGGTGTGTGAAGATGAAGACTTCATTTTTTTGTAGTGGATCATGGGATATTGTAGAAAATAGTTTTGAAAAATCTGAAAATGAAGAAGGATTATCGGATGCTAAGAAGAAAGAACTTAAAGAATGTAGACAAAGAGATACAAATGCTCTTTCAATACTATATAATGCAGTAGCTGATTTAATTTTTCAAAACTAAAGATGGCAAACAAAGCCAATGAAACTTGAGAGATACTAAGAATAGAATATCATGAAAATTTGAAGGTAAGAGCTATTAAACTCCAATCTCTAGAAGGGAATGTGAAAAATATGAAAATTAAAGATAATGAATGTGTTAAAATCAAAAAATTCGATAGATTCAATGAACTTGTAATTCAAATGAAGTCATACACGGGAATGTTTCAAATAAAAGAATTGTGGAAGAAACTCTAATTAGTTTGTTGAAAAAATTGATCCACTTTAGGGATGACTAAAAAACTACACAAACTCGATTGGCGGGTGGGGATTACCCGCTTCATCGGGTATTCGGTTTGGGGGACGAGGCGGGTAACTTTCCCTCGGAGCGGGTAAGGGTAACAAGTACCCCGCCCAGCCCAGCCTAGTCCTAATTAATTAATTATTATTATTTTCTTACAATTCAATACTTTAAATGTAAAACTCTACAAAATTTCATTAGTTCTAATAGAAAATGACAACTAAGATTATCTAAGAAATATAACAAACAATAAAAGTTTTAGTTTACCAAATATATTTGAATAATTTAACTTTTAAAAAATAAATAATAAATTAAAAAATATATTATTGTTTTACTTTAATGAATGAGAGCAATAAAATGAATTAGCAAAAATTTAATAATAATAAAAAAATTAAACGGGTTGTAAACGGGGTAAGGTCCCTGCCCCACCTTGAACGAGTAACAGGGTGGGGGCTAAGGGAGGTTGCCCCGACCCGTCCCATTGCCATCCATAATCCACTTGATATTGTGATTGAAAAAAATAAAGGATTTAAAGAAGTTGGAAGTTGAAGAATTGATGGGGTCTTTGAAAGCATTTGATCGACGCTTCGAAAAGTTAATTGAGAGTGTCTTTCAATCTAAGCTCAATGTTGAAACACAACAATATGATGGTAAATACATGAGTAGAGGTAGAAGAAGTAGGATAGGAAGAGAAGGAGTCCAAGAGGTCGATGTAAAAGCAACTTCAAAAGGAGTTTTAATGAAAGAGATTCATCACAAAGCATAAAATTTTCAGGCAAAGCAATCATGATAAAAATGATTATTAGTTCAAATGGAAGCCACAATGCCTCGACTGTAAAAGGTTTGTGCATTTGAAAAAATAATATAGAGTTAAGAATACTAACAAGCTAATTGTGCGGCCCGAGAAGGAATGTGAATCAAGATTATTTTATGCTTCTTTAAATGCACAAGAATAAAAAAAAATTTATGCTTCTCAAGTTCAAATTGCTCCAAGTATCAAGAAGCTCGATGGTTTTTGGATAGTTGATGCACCAATCAAAAGAACTCAAATGGAAATATCTTCATTTATGTGGAGAATACAAATTCAAAAGTGAGATTGGGAAATGGAGATTCAGTAGAAGTGAAGGGAAAATAAGTAATTGGAATGGAAACAAAGAAGGTTTCAAGATTTATTCGGAATGTCATGTATGTGCTGGATTTAGATCAAAATTTATAAGTGTTGGGTAACTTTTAGAGAATGATTATTCTCTACATTTTGAAAATGATAATTGTGTTATTCGTGATAAAAGAGCTCGAAATTTCCTCATAGCAATGCTAAAAATGAAAAATAGTAGTTTTCATTTAAAATTCAAACATTTGATTGACAAAGTTTTTCGAATGGTAGCTAATTATTCATGGTTATGGCACCTCTTTATTGATGATTTTGCAAGAATGACTTGAGTTTATTTCATGAGACAAAAATCTGAAATTTTTACAATCTTTAAAAAATTCAATATTTTTGTTGATAAACAAAGTGGTCTAGTGGTCATTTTATAAAAGTTTTGAAAAGTGATAATGATAAGTACAAGATGCAGCTTTTCTATGGTTGAACCTGAAAATCTTGAAGAAGTCATGAAGGACTCCGTCGGAAAAAAAAAAAAGCAATGGAGGAAGAGACACAAGTTATTGAGAAAAATAAAAATTGGGAGCTAGGTGAAAGGCCAAAAAAGAAAGATGTGATAGGTATAAAGTGGGTCTACAAGGTAAAGCATAATTCAAATGGATCATTCAAGAGAAATTAAGTAATGTTAGTTGTGAAAGGGTATGCACAACAGCCTAGGATCGACTATGATGAGACTTTTGCACTGGTTGCTTGCTTAGACATTATAAAAGCATTCATAGCTCTTGCAGTCCAAACATGATTGTTATTGTACCAACTAGATGTTAAATCAATTTTTCTAAATGGAGAACTAAAAGAAAAGGTGTATGTTGAACAATCTCAAGGTTTTGTTGCAAATGGAGAAGAAGACAAAGTGTACAAGCTAAAAAAAATTTTTGTACAAACTCAAACAAGCACTAAGGGTTTGGTATACTCAAATTGACGGCTATTTTCAGCAACTTGGATTTTTCAAAAGCAAAAGTGAGACACCCTTGTACGTGAAACATTGATGTAACACCGAAAAATTTATTATTGCATTATATGTTGATGATTTGGTATTTGTCGGAAACAATGCAAAAAAGATTGAAGAATTTTAAGTTGACATGATTAAAAGATATGAAATGAATAATTTGAGGCTGTTACATCATTTTTTTGGTATGGAAATATATCAAGATGGAAATGAAGTGTTTATTTCTCAAATGAAATATACTGAAAAAGTTCTTAAAAAATTCAAAATGTTTGGATGTGAAAATGTGGAAAATCCACTTTTTTGTAAAGAGAAATTGATGAAAGATGATGTAGAAAAGAAAGTGGATGAATCTCTTTATAGAAGCTTGATTAGAAACTTGCTTTATCTTATTGCTACAAAGTTCATGAATAGTCAAACCATAAGTACTTTGCTGTCGATAAAAGAGTTTTGAGATATATAATGGGGATAATAAAGTTTGGGATCAGATTTTATAAGAAGTTGGAAGTAAAGTTAAAAAGGCTTTTGTGATAGTGATTGGGGAGATTGTGTTGATGCTATGAGGAGCACCTCCAATTATGCAATTTCTTTTGGTTCGGGAGTATTTTCGTAGCTATCCAGAAGCAACAAACAATTGCTCAATCCTCAATTGAAGCTAAATATATGCCAGCCTCAATTGCAACTTCACAACTCATTTGGCTAAGAAGAATTTTAGAAGACATTGGGGAGAAGCAAGAAGAAACCACATCAATATTTTGTGACAACAAATCAGTTATTACAATGTCAATAAATCCATGTTTTCATAGCCGAACAAGACACATTGCAATCAAGTATCACTTCATTCGAGATGTAATTGAAGATGGAGAAGTTGAACTAAACTATTGCAAGTCCGAAGAACAAGTGGCAGATATCTTCACAAAGGCACTTCCGACATCAAAGTTTCAGCAACTAAGAGCTGCACTTTGCAATTGAAGATAGAGAAGTTGAATTCAACTATTGCAAGTCTGAAGAGCTAACTACTAAAATCTCCACAAATGCACTTCCAACATCAAGATTTCAACAATTAAGAAAAGCACTTGGAGTCCAAGAGAAATATATTAAGAGGGAGAATGTTAATATATAATGTGTTTTTAGTAGAAAAGTCGAAGGAAATTATCGAAAAATGAGGGATAAAAATGTAATTTGTAGTATGTTTTAGAGTCCATACATTATGCAATATGCCTTAACCGTTAAATGGAATTGTGTGAGAAATCTTGGAAAGAAAGAAAGTTCATGTTGCTCTCTGTTGTTCTTCCTTGTCCTGTATTCCCCTGTTCTTCCACAACATTAAATATCTGTGCAATAATTTACCTTGCTTTCATACAGCTGAAACTGTATTGCCCTTCTTTCATATGTGTGAAACCGGTGCATTTAACTCAAAGCTGTAATCTTAGCCAACAGATAGTTACACAAATAATAATGTAGTTGGCCATCACCTTGTCCAACTTTGAGTTCCTTCAGGAAAGACTTATTCTCCATGACATCCAGTGCATAAAAGATATTGAAATCCTTTTGTTTCGCAATAATAAGTGTTGCATTCTGGTTATTAAAGATGGATGAACGAAGGGTATAGAAGCTCATGAAATTTGTTATATCATGACTATCTCGACTCTCAACAACATAACTATCGACTACGATCTCCTGATGAAGAGGCCAATGTTTTACTTCATGATGTATATTGCTGAATGTTGGGTTTTTTTGTAACCAATAAATCCAAGCGATGATTTTAAACCGATTTTATAGTTTTGGATTAGACTTCATAGGCCTCGGTCGATGATTGAAGTGAAATATCGACACCACAATGAACAAACCATTCTGACTACCTATGTGCGCCATTTGAAGTAACCCAATTTATTAGTGTTGCTTATGGCCCGACCCATTACTTTTGACGGCTTTAAGGTTGAAAGTCTACTTTTTGTTATCTATTGGGCCTCTTGTGGTTGACCTAAAAGCCCACTATCTTTGACATATTAAGTGGACTATTTTCTTGTGTCTAGAGTGTGGAAGAAAGTTGGAGCCGTGTGTGAAGAGAGAGAGAGAGAGGACTGCATTGCGTGGAGATTTTGAATTTTTGTTTATATATCTACGTGTTGCATTGTTTATTGATTATTCTGTTAGAACACCCAAACCTGACCCGTTCGAACATTACATTGATCTGAGATTTTGGGTCTCACGAAACCTTGGGAATCTAGAACGGTGTATATTGCTACTTTATGATTATTTTGTATGACCTATTTGTGCAATTTTTTGTCGTTTTGTTTTTTCAAATTGTCTTCACATTTTGAAATTGGAATTTTCAATGGGAAAGTGAATTTTTCAATTTGACAACAAAAGATGAAAGGGATTTTGGTTCAACAAAAAGTTTCAAAGGGCATAGACGGCAAGTTTTTCGAAAATTTTACAGATACACAAAAAGAAGAATATGATGAACTTGCATACACTTCTATTATTTTACACATGTCTGACATTGTTTTGAAAAAAGTTGAAAAACTCGATTCTACC
>CAIGRO010222366.1:0-11452 GCA_903798355.1 Fraxinus baroniana | reverse complement strand
GGCAGAGAGAGAGAGAGAGGTGAATTGTGAATATGGCAATTTAGGGAATTAAAATCGGGGTGGGGTGGGGTGTATATAAATTAATTTTTAGTTTTATAATATTAATTAATAATCATATTTATCACCTGATTTCTGAATTGAACTTTATCCCCTTATTTCTTGAATTGTAATCTTGAAAAGAAGGATTTTAGGTAATTTTCTCTTTAATTAATCAAATTAATTAAATCCGGTCCATGAATTAATTAATCCAATTAATTAATTCGGGCATATTAATAAGCTACTCAATTAATTAATTATCCAACACTTGCCAATTAATTAATTGGTAAATTTCATTTTTCTTATTCTCTTTTGTGTGTGACTCATTAGGTTCCCGATCATATTAATTAATCTAATTAATTAATTCGGGCTTACTAATAATCAACCCAATTAATTAATCATCCAACACTTGTCGATTAATTAATTGGTAAATCGCATTCTTCTGGTTCTCTTTTGTGTGTGACTCATTAGGTTCCCGATCACGATACCTAACAACGAGAATTATTATTTTGATCTAATCAAAATTGATTAAATTAAAATACCCCCTTTTAATTTATCATCAATTCACATTCGTCGTCCCAGATTGACATCTAACAATGTATCAGAACAATACATGTGATATGAAATGTCGCGTGGTGGGACAAAACCAAACTTGTTCGTTTACCGTGAAATTATAATCCTTTCGTCAATATGATCCAATCAATTATGAGATATGGATATGTGTCAATCTCAATTATCGATCATGTCTTTTATCCTACTGTTAAGTCAATGTAAGTCGAAAACTCCTTTTCGACTTATGAGTTCACCTTGGCCAAGGNGTCTTTTATCCTACTGTTAAGTCAATGTAAGTCGAAAACTCATTTTCGACTTATTAGTTCACCTTGGCCAATGATTTCATTATCAACTTAACTGGATGAAATGTAGATCATAATCTCTTACTATCTAAGAGTGACGAATCCTCTATTGATCATTCACAACCTTCATATGATTCTTGACATACCCAAACGATGTTGTATTAGCGACCATTGACAGAGCAACATCCAACATCACCAAAGCATGACTATCCTCATATAAGGCACTATGATGACCTCAAATCAAATGACCAATTCCACTACCGAACGTTAGAGATTAACCACCGATACTCATATAGTTAGATTGTGGAATTTAACAAAATATCTACGTGTTCATTCAAGTGTCACCACACTTCAACTTGTGAGATTAGCTACTTACTTCACAAGTAAGAAATGCCAAACGTGATGGTCTATCCGTAATAACGATATCTGTATCTCGTTATTACATACGACCACAAACGATTTAAGATTCAGTCATCTGTAATTTGTATTTCACAATCACAACTCATTGTGATTAACAAATCACCAAATTCGGATTCTATTCTATTATTTAATTTATTAGAATATTAGTTTAATTAAATAATAGATATTGCCAAAATTATGCATCGATTATATACATTAAAAATGTTTATATCCAAATTTGATTGAATTTAGGACATAACACTTACAGTAAAAAGATCTAAAGAATAGCCTAATCCTAATAATGAACAAAATGGAGGGCAAAGAGGATTTATTTAACCGATCCCAAGTTTATTGACATTAAATTTTAGTTGTCAACATTGTCTTCGGCCTTGGATAGGGAGCTCAAATCCACTATTCCAACCTCCACCCACTGACCCACATGCAAGAGTAGCCCTTTTTTTGCAGCCATTATTTGGGAAAATCAATATTTTTAACAATGGATTTTTGAAGAATGTGTATTTAAAAATAGAAAAAGTTTAGATTTACTTGCAAAAATATTTTATTGTATGAATGTGTGATTGAAAATGAGTATGTAAGGAAAAGAGTTTTGAAAAAAAATAATTCATTGAACAAGGCTAAGCGAAAAGAACATTATTACAATGCACATGTGCAAGAGCCAATCCTATCCTATATACCAGACAGTTGCACTGGCATCCACAATATGCAAGAGATAAATTTAACGCGATGAAAGAAATAAAAAGATTCTCTCTCTCTCTCTCTCTCTCTCTCTCTCTCAAGTGCCGTAAAGTGTAAAAATAACTCCAAAGGATTTTATTTATTTATTTTTTCCCTCAGAAGTGCAGGGTAAGGATATTATTGGAGGTGCTATCTCAATGCATAAACATAGGTCTAGACATTTTAATCGGAATCAAATGTCTCGATCCGAAATCGAATTCAGATTGGAGGTTCTACTTCGATTCCAAAAAATAAATAAAGTAGGAACCAAGACCAAAAATCAACTGGGTCCGAGTTGATTATTGATTCTAAAACTACAACCATGAGTATCCAAATGGAATCGATTTTTTATATATTTTTTTACTTACAATTTATAGGTTGGGATAAAAAAATACAAAACCTAGAAACCCTAATTTGTATAGTAGTTTATTTACAACTCTAGACTTTAACCTTAAAAAATTAATTTTTTTTTTTGCCCCCACCATATGTTGTATTTCTGAAGCTAGTATATGTTAATCTTTGCAATTTGAACTTTCTATTAATCAAAAAAGTTCAAACTATGTTGCGGTGTAAGTTGATGAATCAAATCATCCATTCTTTGAAATCGAGTTTTATTTTTTTATTTTGTTTTCCTTTCCTGCATTATTTACAAACTTAAGTGGTTTTTTTAATTCTTTTATAACGCTTTGCAATTGACCTTAATATATTCATATTTTGGAGTGTAGTGCACCTTTTTGGTTATCTTGAGTTAGTGATTCTTTTTTCAAATATAATTTTTTATTTAAATAGAGTGGATTCAATGTGTGGATTGGTGGACTGCAATTTCTTGATATTATATAGTTATGTATCTAATTAGTATTTTCATGTTAGTTCGTTTTAAGAGTAGAAGAATTTAAGCATTATCATGTTAATAAAATTACAGGCTCTAGCACGGCTCACTTATGGATCGAATAATATTTATTAAGAAAAGTAATTTCTTCTTAAACACTAATTTAATTTTCTTCTCTTTTTGTGTCTTTAGTCTCCACTATATTGCTCTATATTTTAGTCTCCAATATTTTTTCCAAGTTGTCTAAACTGAAATATCCCCCCCCCCCCCCCCCCCGTCCCCCTTTATAGGGTAAAATCCAACCCTCACAATAATAAAAATTAATTCATTCATTAAAATATAAGTTGCAATTTAAATATTATGACTTTTTAAAATTTGAATAGAAACCGAAATTTAAAACAAAAATTAAAAACTAAACTCACCTTTAATTTTTGAAAGGTTAAATCATTTATGTTACAACAAATGATCACCAAACAAGCATAGCTTTTACACATGGTGATCATCTACCAATCTAAATACGAGGGACTGCTCTCGAAGGAATTTCTTTGCACGTAACTTCTGACAATAAAAAAATATATTTAACGATAGCTGATGACAATATTAAAGCATTTCCAGTGTTAATTCGAATTGTATAAAAAAAAATTACATATAAGGAAAAATAGATAATGTCTATAAAAATTCTTCTCAAATGCAATCTAAGGAGGGGGCTCTCTCTAGCTAAAGTAGCAAGAAAAAATAAAATTGTGAAAATGCTCGTTTAGATAAAAAAAATTTGTTAGACAGAGCGAGTTTGCGAAAATTAAACTTTCTCTATCCTATTTCTTTTTCTTTTTCTCTACCGTTATATAAATTTGAGTTATTGACAAAATTTACTGCAGATGAAATTTTCACTTGAACGGCTTAGACATCAATGTCACATGGACTAGAATTCTTTCTATTTATCTATTGCATACACTCCAATTCATAGAATGTATTGGAAATGCTCGACATCAACGCGGCTAATATAAAATCAAGCCGAACTTAAAGCGGCTTTGAACTCGAAATCAATCGAGCTGCCTTAGTATTTTTCCTTAATCAATTTAAATTCTTCCATATATAGTCAATTGATCATGACATGACATCTTCTTAAAATCAAAGCCCTAAAAATAGAAATATTCCTAATAATGCTTGTGAACATAATTAATCCAACTATATATAGCCATTCACACCATATATATGTTCATGCAGGCAGTCAAGTTGTAACACTGGAAAACAGCAGTTTTCTGGTGGTGAAAAACTTGAATAGATCGATACTTATATCTAATTTATTGACTAGAATTTAGGTATGAGCAGACGAAAAACCTTAAGATCTTCAAAAAGTCTTAGATTATTGGATTTTAATGATTCGTATGGACTTATGGTAAATATCACTTAGATCATTTCAATATAAGAATAATTCACGGATAAGGTTTTGGCTTATTCATGTAAGTATGGTAATCAATATTCAATCCGTTTAAAAATTTAAGCATAGGCATTCAACAACCTTAATATCTCCAAAATGTCTTAAAATGACTTGTATGATAACAGCAGGCTGCAGCAAAACTAAGTTAAGAATTAAATCCCACTAATTAAATGGCAGGTAGCAATTAATTAGAAGCTGATATTATTGGGTTAATTACTTCACAGTCATCACAAATTATTTGTCTTGAAATTAAGACACATGATATGTGTTCTAAGATTCATGCTGTTTGGCCATTAATTTGAAACAACAATCCAAAAGGATAACAATCAATTCAAGAAGCTCACAGAAAGAAGATATGCGTTTTTTTTTTTTCCGTAAAAAGTCTCAATGTGCCTATCTTGTTTGGTAAGGTGGTTTGTAGAGAAAAAAGACGTTTAAAACTGAAATAACGAGATTCGACCCAAACTACACTTAAAGGGGGGGTGAATATGTGTAAATGCGGAAATTAAAAAATGTAATTAATCAACAACAAGTCATTAATTAAATATCTTTAAATGGTTATGCAATGAGTTCAATTATTCTATATTTGAATAATGCAGAATATAAAAATAGTAAATAACGCACGGTATGATCACAGAGAAATCCCAATAGGGTAAAAACCTAGGACGCTTTGCCAGTCAAAATCACTATAAATGATTGAACTTACAGTCCATCGTACAAGATGACAACACGAGCTTTCTGACCTCCTGACCGCAATTACTACAACACTCCTGGATTTTGTGCTTCTGCACCAACTCCCAACTGTAGTGTTCAAAACCCTCTTGGAATGTGCGATCTGCAGCAACTCTCGGCTTTATCAATTCATCTATCTCCTGTGGATCAATGAAGAACTTTACGCTCTTCAACAATTGGAACTCCAGTTATCTTCCCTTGATCTTCAGAACTCTGACAGATATGTAGGAAGTAGCAGTTTGATATTTGAATTTTGGATATGATGTTTTCACCGCCAAGAATCAATCAAATAATGAAAGTTGAAAGATAATCGATGAAGAGAATATGAGAACTATGTGTTTGCGTAATGGTCAACTCTGGAAAAAAAATGTTATGTGGCGTTTAGTATTTATAGTTTAGGTTTTGGGATTGAATGAGCGGAACAAAAGCTTTTAAAATACGAATTAAAATTTTTCAGATGACACTATCGCTTGAGCGAGGGTTGGACGATAGTCGAGGGATATGTTGTCACTTGAGCGAAGACAAAGGGACAGGTGGTCGACACAATTTCCGTTTCTGACGCTCAAGCCAAACCTTGACGATAAGTTAGCGAAATCACGACGCCGTTTTTTCTTCTTTTCCATTCTTGAACCCTAAACCTAATATAACACAAATTCAACTAATTGTAACTAACTCCTTGACTTTTACAACATATTAATTTTAATCATTTTTGTTCACAAATTTACCAATTATATCAAATACCTAAAAAACCTTATTGACTTCATACCAAGAGTACTTTTAAGTGGTCTTTTGTTCTAAGGTTTTACTAGTACATGTAAATTGTTGATCAATCATTATTTGAATATGTTGGATAGTAAGTCCTAATGATGGAAATTGTTCAAAGCTCTACTAAATTATCATATTGATTTTCCCATGCTCAATTTTACGAAGTTATATATATTTTTTTCTATGTTAGAGTGATGTCAAAAAATTTGAACCGAGTCAACTTTCCATTGCAGTCATGATGCAATTTAATGAATATTTGGGCAGGTTGTGTCGTTGAGATATGCTTGCCCAACTATTGTTGAGGATTTTACACCGATTATACGTGCATATATGCATACATATATATAATATGTGTATACATATTATTCAACATATTTCTATATAATCATGAAATTGAATATGAAATCGACTATATATATGTAGATGAATTCGTGCCTTTCGTTACTTCGATAAAAGCCATTTCGTTCTTCAACTTAAAACCTTTCATATAGCAATAATAAAGTTAGTATTTCTGAAATTAAATACAATATAAAGAAAGAAGAAAGAGGAGATGCAAGTGTAAGATTGGTCGAGGCAAGTGAAACACTATTTTCTTAAGATGAATTTGCCTGCATCGGTGCTAACGGTTTTCTGGTAATCACCTCCCAAGATACAACGATCACATCTTGTAATAGGAGCACTCCAAAGTATGTAGATCAATGAACTCAAATAGAGTTTCCTCTATACCATAACCATGACTTTGATGCAAAAAGGAATCACTTCTACAAAGTATTTTTAAGCAAAACCAAAGCGCACAAATGGAATGGAATGAATAATAAACGTCATAAGAGTCTTATATAGAAGGTGAAGGGGTGTGGTTGGAGTGACACACCCAAAAACTCAGCTTTTTTCATAAAGGGACACAACTAGTTCCACCGTTCGCCTACCGCCCATGTGGTGTTCGAGCGGCACAATGTAGCACTATTGCTAGCCGACATTGGCCTGCCGTTCGAGCAGCAGCCTCACATATTGAATTTTGGTTTTTCATTCAAACTTTAGATCACAATTTCTCTTTCATCTGGAATTGATTTTTAGATTACAAACATGTTACGACGATCTATTGGACGAATGGAACAGTTAATCTATTTACTTTCGTAATTTGACAACCAGATCAAATTCGAATATATAACTGAAGTTGACACAAAGTCACTTTTTAAGGTTTTATGCTTGAACCGTTTTTTTTTGAAAACCAAATTCCGACAACTATACAGAAGTGTTCAAGACCTGTTAAATTCTTGGTGACTAACTTTATATCATAGAAGTAGTTTGAGGATCACTGGTGTAATTTTCCCCGTTTGAGTAAGTCCAAACTTCAATCCTAAATGACCAAAACACCCTTTATAGCATTCTTGAAAAAAGCCATATAAAGCAAAAGGTCGCCGTTTATATGGCATAAAGAAACGTAACCGGCGTGTGGGACCCTCTCATCTCACATGTAAATAACAGCCCTCCGTCATCTAAATTGTGTAAAACATTGGCCGTCCGTTCATTCTGTCTTCATTATACAAATCATGTTGCTTCACGAAACTGTAAACGGCTCGACTTGTAGCCGCTAGCTCAGCCACATATTCAAGCCATATAGGAAAATTATTTCCCATAAAATCAAGAATAATAATGGACAGTTAAAGTTGAGTACCTATGGTCACCTACACCAGTGCTAAGCGATAGCATTATTACATGATCATTTTGTTATTTTATAATTATCAATAAGACAATAGGTACTTTTGTTGGTAGTCAAAATTATTAAAAAATGGTGGAATATAATTTTTATTCGTTATTACAATTATTATTCGACGTACAAACTACAAAACATGAAAGACGATTAGTACGATGAAACACGTTTTTGGAGAACCTTTAAGTCAAAAGGTTTTTTAAAGAGAAAAATAGAAAGTGTATGTACGGAATCGTATACAAAGGTCAAAGCACGTCATACAAATCATTTATGAACCAATTGTGACTTTGGATGTTGCAAATCTTTGTCATTTGACATGCGTACGGTGCACAACCGAGATGACGATTCACTGGAAATCCAAAAAACGAAAAAAAAATAACATAAACAACAAACCGCGTAAGCATGAACATGCAAGAAGTTTACATGCTTCTTATCGTGCGCACGTGTGACATTACTTTATATATTAACAATTTTAAAGAATTGATTACATTTCTAATCAACTCATAACGACCGTAAAAACATGTCTCGTATCACATTTTTGAGCATGGATCCAAGATAGGAAGGAAGACCCTAGCTACGTAAAATTGAAATGTGACGACCACGTGACAATATATATATAAGAATGATTTGGATGGTTTATATAATCGAGTACTCAATACACAACTCTAACGACCGGTGATAACCAACTTGCTCTGAGGACAATGGATTGAGACCTACAGCTAGCGCAATTTTTCAAAATGGATTTATAAATAATATAGAAATCCATGGCTAAGGCAGCTACGAGTTTTAGGTTAAACATAAAAACAAGCCATATGCCAACCCTATATACATACAAATTTTGAAGTGATGACTCATTTAGCTTAACACTCAAAATTCTCATGCAAGCAGAAACTTGACAAACCAAAGCAAAAATATCAAATTCCATTATAACCTTTCTTCCAGAATTTCTTACTTTTTGATGCCTATATAATTTGCTCATCAAAATAATCACTTCTCATACTTATAAGCAACTTATAATCTTGAAGTACCAAGAACTTCACTTCGAGAATGTCTCTTGTAACAGCTGCTCACATGGCTTGCCTTTTCGGCATTCTTGGTATCTTTATTTATATAATCAATTCTTCTATGTTAGATCTGCATATGTTTTTGAATTAATTTTTTTTTTTGCAGGAAATATCGTGTCCTTCTTGGTGTACTTGGCACCGGTGTAAGATTTTGATTTCTTATTAATTCTTGTTAATTTTAACAATATCGAAAAAACACACCTACAATTTACAAGTTCTTTTCTTGGATTTCAGGCCTACATTTTACAGGATTTGTAAGAGAAAATCGACAGAAGATTTTCAGTCAATTCCTTATTCAGTTGCCTTATTCAGTGCTATGTTATATTTGTATTATGCCTTTCTGAAGAAAAATGTGGTCATGCTTATAACCATCAACAGTGTCGGATGTGTTTTCGAAGTTGTTTTTCTGACCATCTTCATGGTATATGCAACCAAGAAATCAAAGGTTGTTTTTAATTATCCTCAAACTTTTGTCTCATACTTTGACGCTATATATTTTTTTCTCTTTAATTCTATAAAATTGGAGTAGTTTTCCGATACTCTGTTTGATTCACGGATTGAAATATTTGATGCTAGTTTTGCTCTTTCAAATCATTCAACGGCGATGAACTTTTCTTCATTTTCATTACATTTGAAGTTAGACACTCCATTCAATTTATGCTAACCAAAATTTTTATCTTTACAATAATTTGCAGATTTTTACGACAAAGCTTCTCATCCTATTTAATATAGGAACACTAGGATTGATCATCGGATGCACATATTTTCTATCAGAGGGGCATAGGAGAGTGAAAATTGTTGGATCGATCTGTTCAGCCTTTTCTCTCAGTGTTTTTGCTGCTCCTCTTAGCATTATAGTAATTAATTTTTACTATCCCTTAATTGAAAATTACTAAATTTTACAAAATATTTAGCAAAAACTTCATTAATATTTTTTTTTTTAATGTAATGCAGAGGCAAGTGATAAAGACAAAGAGTGTTGAATTCATGCCACTTCCTCTCTCATTATTTCTCACACTATGTGCTATAGTATGGTTCTTCTATGGTCTTTTCATCAAGGATTTATACATAGCTGTGAGTGCATTATAAGACTCTTCAAGTTCATATATTTTGTATTCTCTTTTTCGATCAATTAAAACCCTAATTTCCGGGCTTGTTCCCAACAATAATCTTTTTTTATTTTTTTTTTCATATAACACAAAAAAAGGCTCCAAACGTTATTGGATTTTTACTCGGAATAGCGCAGACGGTTTTATATTCCATGTACAAGAACAGAAGTCAAAAGATAATTCTACCAGAAACTAAGCTGCATGATTTATCAACTACCAAGAACCTGAAGTCACATGATCAGATGCAGAATTCATCAACGATGGAGATTTCAGAAGTAATTGATCAAAATGATGGACAAGCCCGCACAGGAACGGACTTGGATCAAAATGAAGAGAGCATCACAGAATATGTTGAAGCAAATGACTTCATTGTGTGATGATCACATGTCTGAGAGAAAGTGTAGCATAATTATATAAATAACGTGGAGAAGTTTACCGTTAATATGTGATGAAAAACTTTATGTAATTTCATTTATTTGGTTAATTATGAACCCCAACTATTTAGTGTGGACAAGTTTCAAGCCAATTATTATTTTTTCATTATAGAAAATAATAAGTCTTAATAGAAACATTTAAAGTAGAATGTATTTTCACCTAGAGGGTGCATCTTAAAAATTTGATAAAAAATAAAATTGAAGTCATCAACAAGTAATTTTAAACATATATTTTACGAAATTAACAATTTTTCAACAACACATTCCATCAATTCTATCAAAATTTACTAAAAATCTGATTTTCTTACATAAGCTCATGTCAAGTTTTAAGTGAAATTTCATTTTAATTTATTTTAAATACTATAAATAACTGTGTCAGAAATTCTCATCTTCCGATACCAACACAGAATTTCAGTCGAGTAAAACTTGACCAAAAAAAATAATTGACATGTTTAATACAAGGGACAAAGTCAAATTCAAACGTAGTTATACACACATATATATGTTGAAGTCCACCATAAATTTATTCAACTGACACGTCATCAATATTTAATATAAGATGAGTTACGATACTCAATACATCATTCACACACAAATATATGTCGTTCATTTTATCAATGAATGTGACAAATGAATTTGACAAATAATCTTAACCCTTAACATAAGCTAATGTAACATTATACATCTATTAAAATCTATATTGGGGGTGTGTTTGAATGCGGAGATAGTGATTTTAAACTTTTGATTATTAGATTAGATTAGCTTAAATTAAGATTAATGTTATTTGTCATAGTTTTATGTATACGTAAAACATACTACAAATCGAAAAGCGAAATTCTACAAAAATAAATAAATAAATAAATAAATAAAAAATTAAAAGAGTGCTAATCATTTGCTTCTCCAATTAGTAATTTTTGTATCAATGTCCTTAGCTCATATTGGGCTGGCCCAACAGAGTTGTATTGAAGAGTATGGCCAGACGCCCAACTATAGAACTAAATGTCGACCATTCCCCTTGTGTACGCAGGACTTGTATGGCGCTTTTTTGGTATTTTTTTGACAAGGATAAACGAAAATTTGCTAAGTATTAACCTGTAAAAAATCTTTAATTTTTTTGTTTTACACCTAGCATTGCTCCTGAATGTTTGCACGTGTGATGCATGTAATGTATTTATAATTAGAAACTTAAGATCGTTAATTTAGTAGCGTAATTACAAGAGCGAACTAGGTTTCATTATTCCTTCTCGAGCTTCTATTTCTTCTTTAAAGGAGATTCGAGAAAAGATAAAATAGAAAGATGTGTTTTAGAATGAACAAGATTGTTAGAGAGAATATTGGAGCTA
>CAIGRO010222357.1:0-19171 GCA_903798355.1 Fraxinus baroniana | reverse complement strand
GAATGCCATGAAGTACTGCAATAAAATGGCCCAGAATGTTAGTTTATTCTGTGAGCTTTCTGATATAACATTTGAATCAGCTAGAAAAGCATATAAGCCAGTGATTAAGCTGCTTGCTAAAATGCAGACTTTTAAAATTTCAATCCAATTAATGTTCACTTTTCCATCTATCCACCCCGACCACGTTTGTGCCCAAACCATACGAACAAATGGGATGTATTGAAAAACAGAAAGATTTGTACAATAAATACATATAGTCGATATCTCGACTGATGAATTGTAGTTTCGCAATGCAGCTCATTGGAAGAACTCCCCTTGTATATCTTAATAAAGTAACCAAAGGCTGTGGTGCTTATGTAGCTGTTAAACAAGAGATGATGCAGCCTACCGCTAGCATCAAAGACAGGTATTCTCATTTATACCTCGACTTGTTTCTTCATAATTCGAATTTCATACATTTTATGCTGTCGTATATTCAAAATGCTCAACCAGTATGAACTTGGCCAAATACAATCTAATAGTATGAAATTTTTGTTCTGGTACCAGACCAGCATTCGCAATGATCAATGACGCAGAAAAGAAAGGCTTAATCACGCCTGGACTCGTAAGTGAAAGCATGGTCTAAAATTTTTTTTAGAAGTTTTTTGTTAATGGGGTCGATTTCATTTATTTTCATCACAACTGGATAGGTTAGCGAGAAAACACTTTTCAATATACCCGCACATGGCATGTTTGGTAGGGAGAATGTGATGGTATTGAAACTCTGGCAACTGGACAGGGCGGGAAATTTTAACACCCCGACTGAATTGTACTAAAGAAGAAAAAAAAAAAAAAGATGAAATTTTGTTTATATAGTGTCCACTCGCACTCAATTCTGCATACCAAACATACACCCCATGTACTATTCTCATTGAATTTGGTTTCATATAAATTTCTGTATTGAATTTTAGACAACATTGATCGAGCCCACATCGGGAAACATGGGGATCAGCATGGCATTTATGGCAGCCATGAAAGGATATAAAATGGTACTGACAATGCCCTCGTACACGAGCTTGGAACGAAGGGTGACGATGAGGGCATTTGGGGCTGAATTAATCCTCACCGATCCTACCAAGGGAATGGGCGGTACAGTTAAGAAAGCTTATCAACTTCTTGAATCCACTCCAAATGCTTTCATGCTTCAGCAGTTTTCAAATCCTGCCAATACTCAGGTATCCAAATTCAATGCTCCCCCGAGCTTGCTATAAACAATCATTTTTATTATATTATTCATTCCTATTCAATACTGCGTACCAAAACGCTCCAACTTTTGATTGGCTTGGCTTATGTTTTCTCCGGTTATAACCTCTAAACATAAAAACAGGTGCATTTTGAGACTACTGGTCCTGAAATATGGGAGGATACTAACGGTCAAGTTGACATTTTTATTATGGGAATCGGAAGTGGAGGCACGGTCTCGGGTGTTGGACAATACCTAAAGTCCAAAAATCCCAATGTTAAGGTAAAGACGTGTGATCTTAACAAAGCATGATTTGCACAACAAGCTATACTTGATTTTAGTTCATTTTTATTATTTACCCCTTTTTTCTAGATTTATGGACTTGAACCCGAAGAAAGCAATGTACTCAATGGCGGTAAACCAGGTAACACGTCAAAGGAATGAGAAATTCTAGGCTCTTAGGGATTGGAACGATGTGCGAACCTAATATTGAAGTCTTTGTTCGATATAGGTCCTCACGATATTACTGGCAATGGAGTAGGATTCAAACCAGATATTCTTGATATGGATGTAATGGAAGAAGTTCTTATGGTAATCACGCTTGTTTTTCATTTACTATATAATTCAAGAAGTTCTAGTTTTGGCTGATGGACGATCACAAATATTGCAGGTTTCTAGTGAAGATGCTGTGAACATGGCTAGACAGTTGGCACTAAAAGAAGGGCTCATGGTAATAACTCGAACACACACTGTTACATTTCCCTTTTGGTTAACAGATATTCTTCCTATCAGGTTTGACTTTGGGAAATGAAAAACGTCGATTTTTGCTATTGTTAATAACTAACGGAATGCTTGCACGGTGTAGGTTGGAATATCATCTGGAGCTAATACTGTTGCAGCTCTTAGACTTGCTAAGATGCCAGAAAACAAAGGCAAACTCATTGTGGTATGAACAAATGGCAAAACATTTAGATTTTTTCCTTTCAATTTAAGCTGGTAAAAATACTTTTTATCCACACTACAAAATAACTCACAACTGCTATCACAATTTATAATGCTTGTTCTTCTTGTTTTCTTGTCTAACTCATGGAAAAACGTCGTTTTCCAGACTGTGCATCCGAGCTTTGGAGAACGATACTTGTCGTCTGTTCTGTTTCAAGAGCTTAGGAAAGAAGCTGAGAATATGCAGCCTGTTTCAGTTGATTAAGGCTTGCTTGTACTAAATGTAGAGATTTTTGAATTGCGTGGAACAAAATTTACTTGTAAAAGGAGATCATGAAGTGATTCTCATGTAGAGAATTGTTTCTAATTTATGTTCTTCAATCTTAATTATAATTAGATAACTGCTTTTTGCCATGGCGCGATAATATCAGTTTTCATAGCCGGCTATGACGGGCATGGAACCCCTATGCAAAAAAGATAGTACATGTGATAATTACATATCATTACATTTTCGAAACATGACAAACATTTTAAAGTCAATTCATTTTTTTCCATTTTGAGAGGTTCCTAATGAAAAAATCGTGTACAATAATCCCTAAATAAGGGATTGTTGCTCAAGTAATTGATGAGGTTGGTCTTACTAGGATTGGAACAACATCGACTTGGTGCTAATGAATTGATTATTGAGTGAATGCATGGTATACTTTTCAACTTTAGTGTATATATATATATATCCTATCTACCATAAAGATATGCCAAAAGGATAATCTTGATGCCAAAGAGCTTGTTTGGGAGAGTTTTTTGGAAAATTATTTTTTCTCAAAATCATTTTTAGTGACGCATTTTTATGGGGACCCATGATTTTTTCATACATTTTAACTGTACCTATGTGGAAAAAAAAATCTCTTCCAAGCAATGATTTATGATCGATGTGCTAACCATATTTTCTAAGCTCAAAAGCAAGTAGGAGTAATTCTTTATTTACTATCAAAATAAGTAATTTACATAATCCCAAATTTTCTCAATGTAAAATTATTCCTTTTAAATTTAGTCATAAACAAATTTTGTAAGCGTCAAGAAGTAATATATTTAATACAAACAGTTCTCCAAGACCGACCTTAGCTCAGTTGGTAGAGCGGAGGACTGTAGTTTGGTTGCTGTCATCCTTAGGTCGCTGGTTCGAATCCGGCAGGTCGGATTTTTTAATTTTATCAATTTTCCTATAAAAAAAATTGTTTCTTTATTATTGAAAATGTAATAAGTTGACATGTCAAATAAAATCATGCTTAAATTAAAAATCAACAACAATATTTCAGCCTATGTTTGATTTATACACTCGAATAACTTTTTATTCACATATTTCAAAGTGTTCACAAATGGTCAAATATTATCTACTTATCAATCACTAATTTCTATTTATTTACCACTTATATATTTCAGTCAAACTACAAAAAAAAAAAAACTAGCAATTTCCTATTCTAAAATGTCAAATTTCCAAATAATAATGATAATAATACCAAACTTAGCTCATTTTTTTTTATAGAAAAATAGTGTATTTTCCAAATCAATATATTTCCTAACCTCCAAATTCATTTTAGCTAACAAAATCACAAGAACTAATGGTATGAAAACAACTTGAATCTTAGATTAAAGGGAGATATAAAACCTATATTCATTATTTTCAAAATACATTTTCCTTTATTTTATTCTTCAATAAAAATAATATTACTTGCAAATTCCTTTATTTTTTAATTATATATTCTTTAACAACATACTATTTTAAAATACATTTTGGGCAAAAGCATACAGTCAAGTCACAAATCTTATACATGTTAAAAATTCTATGTAAATATCTTAGATATCTTGATGAACTACTTGGAAAAGCATCGATTTAATCTCCACATCCATTCGAAGGAGGTGGTGGTAGTATAAAAGGTTGTGGCCGAACTAAAACTATCAAATGCCAACTTAGCTAATTGAAATGGGTGAAGTTTTGCAAATACTAAGGCCATGTTTGGTGGCCATTTTTACTGAAAAAATATTATTTTGAATAGCAAATTCTTGGAGAATGTGTGGTTAAAAGTTAAGGAAAAAAATTTGGTATATATACAGAATATTTTATCGTGTTAATGTATGATTGAAAATGAATATGTAAAAAAAAAATTTCAAACAAATGAAAGACAAACAAGGGCTAAGTACCATGCACTCGAAAAACTACAAATCAATGACGATTTTTTTTCAATATATGGGTTTGTAACTCCAAAAGACAACATGCATGTCCTTTTATCATGACCAAAAATAATTTTACAATTAAAAAATTATGATTCATTCTTAAAATTATGAAGCAATTATTATCAGAGTTCATAGTTCAAATTATTTAAAGGATTAAAATAAATTAGTCAACAATCTTTGACGGTGAAAGTTTATGCAATCTTGTGCAAGGAAATTAATCTAAGGATAAAATGTAATTATAGTCTCGACCTTTGTTAAAAGTTGGGGTATTGTCCCAATAAATTTTTCGTCGCATTCTTGTTCCAAACGCCGATAAATTAATGGAGTTAGACCCTAAAAATTGTTTCCCTATAAAAAATAATAATAGAGAAAATTAAAAACTAAGAGAATGATGGACCCCGAAAGGTAGAGGACGCAATCGCAACTTTGAGCAAAAATCGGAGACTAAATGTGAAATGTTTACTCGTAACTCATATATTTGGACGATTTGGGAAAAAAATCAAAACGTAATGCTATGTCTTGCCTTATCGGCTTATACTCGTAATAATCCACCTACTAAATATACAAAACCTATTCAAATTACAATAATTCACATAATTTCGAAGGATAGGAATGACGGTCATGTGTAGCAGTCACGTGTCGTTCAAATTACAAGCGCTACATCGTGTGCTGACTAGCTTATACTGACTCGACTCCCAGATAATTTCACCATTTTTAAACCTAGAGAATTCGAGAGGAAAAAGAAGAAAAATAAATTATTCTTTTTAGGAAAATAATAGGTAAAATATACTTATTTGAAAAGATCTGCAAATTGGAAAAGCTTGTAAACCAATTTTAATTTTTTTTTGCTCAGAAAATAAGATTTGCTTGAAATTAAATAATTTTTCCTTTTTTTTTTATAACTAAAATTAGACGACAAATTGGGAGCAAGCGTCCCTCCAAAATCCCATAGTTTTTGAGGTAAATTTCACTTGACATTTGTGCTTCCTTACCAGCTTTGAATTTTCGAATGGATTGAATGTTTATCTAATTTTTAATTTTTATGGGTTGATTTACAGATTGGTTTAGGCTTTTGGTGAATTTTTGGGATTATTTTTATTGAATTTCTCTTATGCAATCGGGGGCTGGGGCCCATCAAGACCGCGGCCGAGGCGGGCATGGGTCTAGGAACGCCGCGTCTGCCTCCGCTTCGCCGTCCTCCTCCTCCTCAGCCGTGTCGGCTCCGCAGCTAGCATTTGATCTGCAGCAGCAACAGGCAAGACAGGTTAGGGTTTGCAAGTGTGTGACAAGTGGGTGTGTATGAGGTGCAACTTTGAGATATTTTAGAAATGTAAGAAAAATTAAATTGAAAACCTTTCAATTCAATTTTTTCGGGAGTAACAATTTGTCATGTTAACTAATTTTCCCCCATTCGTCAGTTGCTGAAAAGATTACGTTTCCCCTTTTTCAGAAAAATTATATATTTTAGCCAATCGGGTCAGATTTTGAGCTTTCTTTGTTGATTTGAGACGTTTTGGAATTAGAATTCTCATGGGTGTCTGGGCTGCTTTAAATTGTGTATTGCATTAATCATAGTAAAATCATGCAAATTCAGTTTAGCAGATAGTTTTACCTTTTCCTTTGAGAAAATAAGATGTGGAAAACTGGGAATTGTTATTGTTTCGCTGTTCTCAGAGTTACAGCAAACTATGATTATTCGATCTATAAAGAACTACATTTGAGATATAATTGAAACTATTTGTGCACGTCTAATTTATTATAATTGTGTCTATGTGTGCAGTGTTAACTGATCTTGTTTCCCTCTTGATAGTAGCATCATACTCATTTTCTGTCTGTGATTTCATTTTTAAACATATGTTCATATCATGGAAGATGACACGCTAAAGTTACTTTCCGGTTTTCACCAAAGTTTTGCCTAAAAATTTTCCTGCTCTAAGTATATATCTCAAATTCTTGTCATGCTTTTTGGCTGGTTTTTATTATTATGTTGTTAATCGTGTGCATCTAATGCAAATGATGGGAAGAAGAATAATGTTTTGTAGTCATATGCCAATTACGCTCTTATTGTAGACCTTATTATTTGTATTTCTGCCGATCTTCTTTAATATGGTAATTGGGCTCGTGTTTGGCAATTCTTTAGAAGGTGGTTTTCTCTAAATCTTCATTGTGTCAACACTTGAGTTCATTGATGCAGTGCATATTTCATGCACTGCTATATTCAGTTTCGGATTGCCTTTGCTTTTAATATATTTTTCTGAGCTGTCATTTTCTTCAATATTAATTGTCCTTTCGTTTTTTCTGTGTAAATTTTGCTAGTTATCGTTGAAAATGAATTAAATTCATTACTAAAGAAACAGGTCTGAATACAATACAAAATGAACAAGTGCTTGATTAGCAGTAAACTGGAGATATTATGTCCTTTATATATACAAGTTTGAAACAAAACTGCACTGGATTCTTCTACATGACGTCATGCTTGTGCTTTGTGGTGATTGTTTGACTTTGAAGTACTGAACTGCATGTGCTTTGTATTTTTGCACGTCTATAATCTTCGCAAGTTCCGTTCAGTGGATTTGTTATATTTTTGAACCTAAATGAAACTAACTGCGTATGAATTATTCCCACCACCTCTCTTGTGTCATTTGTAGTCGTTGCAACAACAATTTATGAGGAGACCTGAAGGAAATGAAGCCCTTTTAGCCTACCAAGCTGGCAAGGTGCAAGGGATCCCCAGAGGGTTTAATTTCGCTGCGGGAACTGGGTCCATGCAATTACCTCAACAGTCTAGGAACATAAATGCCACGGGCCAACAATGTGGCCCTCCTAACATTCCAGGGCAGGGTCATAATAGGAGTCAAGATAATGAGCAACAAATGCTAAATCCTATCCAACAAGCTTACCTCCAACATGCTTTCCAGGCGGCTCAACAGAAATCAGGTGCTGGGGTGCAATCGCAACACCAAATGATACCGGGAATGTTTGGTCCTCTTGGCACAGATCAAGATATGCATACAGCTAATATGAAAATGCAAGAGCTCATGCATATCCAAGCGGCTAATCAGTCTCAGGCATCCTCCTCCAAGAAATCATCCGAACAGCTTGCTGATCAGCCAGGGTTTCATGGTCAAACAATGCCAGTAATACCTATGCAGGGGAGCCAGGCCCAGCAAAATATCATGAACATGACTAACATCCCGGCTGCAATGGCTGCACAATTGCAAGCGATGCAGGTTTTAGCACTTGAACGTAATATTGACCTATCAAATCCTGTAAATGCAAATATGATGGCACAGCTTATTCCCCTCTTGCAGTCTGGGATGGTTGCTCAGCAAAAACCAAATGAAAGCAATCCAGGTTTACGTCCTGAATCTGTACCAAAACAGCAGGTCAACTCCCCAAAAGTTGCTAATGAAAGTTCTCCCCGTGGTAACTCTCCAAGCGATATATCAGGACAATCTGGCTCTTATAAAGCTCGGAAGTTGGTTTCCGCTGCTCCTCTCAGCGTATCTACAAATTCAAATATCGTGAAAAACTCCAGTAACATTTCTGTGCATAATAGAGATAACCAACTGCCCCCGAGACAAGCCACTGTGGTTGGCAATGGAATGCTTTCTACGCATCCGGCAGAGTCATCTGTGAACTTGAAACAGGGAGTGGACAATTCATTCCTTGCAAAAAATTCTGCATTCAACATTGAAGCCTCACAGTTGCAATATACCAAGCAACTTAACCGATCCCCTTCACAATCAGCAGCTTCATGTAATGATGGGGGTATGGGAAATCCATCTACGTCTCAGGGTGGGCCACTTTCTCGGATGGGCCAACTGCAAACCGGTTTTACAAAGCAACAATTGCATGTTCTTAAAGCACAAATACTTGCATTTAGGCGCTTGAAGGTTTGAACATTTTTTCAAATTTGCGTTCTCCTCATTGCCGTGTTCTAATTGAACATCATGCTTTGCTTTGATCTTGTGTTTGGTTGATTTTTCAACTAGCATTTCTAATATTCTGTTGCATATCTTCTTTGTTCTGCTTGTAGAAAGGAGACGGAACTCTGCCACGTGAATTGCTCCAAGCTGTTATCCCTCCACCGCTTGAGGTGCAGATGCAGCAGGTATTTCCTCCTGAAAGAAATTTAAATAAGGATAAATCAGCTGGAGAGAATGTGGATGGGCATACAAGACATATGGGGTCAAATGAGAAGGTGCATCAGGCTGTAACGACAGCTGGTGGTGTAAATGTTTCTAAGGAGGAAATTTTAGGGGATGATAGAGGAGCTTCCATAATAGTTAACATGCAAGGTATTACAACTGCAATGAAGGAACCAGGAGAAGTGATTCCTCCTGGAAAAGAAGAGGGGCAAACTGTAGGATGTTGCGGGAAATCTGACCTGGAGGCCAAACAGAGTATAGAGAAAACTCCTATCAGGAGTGATTTTGCTGCAGACAGGGGTAAAGCTGTTGCCACACAGTCTGCCATTCCGGATATGCTGCAGGTTAAGAAACCTGATCAGACAGGCAACACGACTCATCCTAAGAATGCTGGCTCAACGAGAAAATATCACGGGCCGTTGTTTGATTTCCCTGTTTTCACCAGGAAACATGAATCTTTTGGATCATCATTGATAAACAACAATTATAATTTAACCTTGGCATATGATGTTAAGGATCTTATCATCGATGAAAGTGGAGAAACTCATAAAAGGAAAAGGGCAGAAAAAATAGAGAAGATTGATAAAATATTAGCTGTGAACTTAGAGCGAAAGAGGATCAGACCTGATCTCGTAATACGGCTACAAATTGAGTCGAAAAAACTTCAACTTGCAGAGCGTCAGGCTCGCTTGAAGGACGAGATTGAGCAACAACAACAAGAAATAATGGCAATGCCTGATAGACCATATCGCAAATTTGTTAGGCTATGTGAACGCCAACGTCAGGAGCTCAACAGACAATCACAGATCAAGCAGAAAGCGACCAGAGAAAAGCAATTGAAATCCATATTTCAGTGGCGTAAGAAGCTTCTTGAAGCTCACTGGGGCATCCGTGATGCTCGGACTTCCCGCAATAGGGGAGTTCATAAGTATCATGAAAGGATGTTAAAGGAGTTCTCAAAGAGCAAAGATGATGATCGTAATAAAAGGATGGAAGCACTGAAGAATAATGATGTAGAAAGATATAGAGAGATGCTGCTAGAACAACAAACTAACATGCCCGGTGAGGCCGCAGAAAGATACACCGTTCTCTCATCATTTTTATCTCAAACAGAAGAGTATCTTCATAAACTGGGAAGTAAAATAACAGCTTCTAAAAGTCAGCAGGAAGTTGAGGAAGCAGCCAATTCTGCAGCTGCTGCTGCACGTGCTCAGGCACTCTCTCTCTCTCTCTCTCTCTCTCAATACATATATATTCCCCCCACCCCTATTACAAGACCAAGCACCGATATATTAAGTGTACTTATCAATTAATGTCACAGTGCTGTAGTTGAGTACAAAAGCTTAATTATATGATGATCATAATTTGGATGGGGAGATGTAAAAGGGTCCTTTTCTTGGTTATTTAGCAAAAATGAAAAATTCATTTTTGTTTCTATTTGTTCCTTTTGATTTTATTTTGCCTCAGCAAAAGAGTCTCCATAGAAGCAAAAGGCACATCTTTAGGCTTGTCTGATCCCGACAGGAATGAATAACACCACGTGTCTGGTGGCAAGACTTGTAAACGCATTGAATGACTAGTCCCTCGTTATATATTTCACTGGTGAAAAGAGTGTGATTTGGGTCGTTATTGTGCTTGTAGAATCAAGACAATTTATAGGCACATTAATTGTATTTCCCCCCAGGAATGTCTGTAGATAACATTTGTAACTTTCAATCAAAATTCTGATGATTCTTTATTTTTTTGTATGCGAGTCGTAATGAGATATTTAAAGTAAAAAGTTTTTTCTTTATATTTGACTCGGTATTTTTTTATGATTTGAGGGCTAACAATATTGTGGACTCACATTGAAGGGATCCATTTACCAATTTGCTCTTTGTATTTTCCTTCTTCCACCCAGGTTCTTGTAGTTGCAGCTGTGGTCAAATTTATTAATTTTCTCTGCTTGTCTGTGTTAGATGTGTTATTCATTTGACTGGAACCCCGCAACATTGTAATTTTAATCTTTTTTTTTTTCCTTGAATAAAAGGGTCTTACTGAAGAAGAAGTAAGAGCGGCAGCGACCTGTGCTAGGGAGGAAGTAATGATAAGGAATAGATTCTCTGAAATGAATGCACCAAAAGATAGCTCGTCTGTTAACAAGTAAGTCTGTGGCTAAGTGGTGATAATTGTATTCAGGGATATTCAATATAAATCCCCGTTTGGCCCCCATTAAAATTATATTCCATTTTTCTCTCTATTCTTATCAACCGCACACTCTCCAATAAAATAATATTGTACATAAACCCAAAACAATTTCTACATTTTTAACCACACATTCTTTAAAAAAAACACAATTCCAAAAATTCTCCAATAATGGCAAATAATGGGGGCCTAATGGGGGCTAAAAATCAACTACCACTGATGATGTCATTTTGCTATTTGGATGTCTTGTTTTCGCGAACGATCATAATGTGATTAGCAGGATGCTGTACTTTGTGCTATCGATATGAAGTGCCGAATGGACATAGGAGTTTTGCGATGCATGATTATGTTATTTACGTAACATTCTCTTTGCCTTCTTGTTTTTCACCAGATATTATGTCCTTGCACATGCTGTGAATGAAAGGGTTACAAGGCAGCCCTCAATGTTACGAGCTGGAACATTGCGAGACTATCAGCTTGTAAATTGCATTCTTTTACGCATTCTAGAGTTGATATCATCTGCCCAGTTTTTCATTCGCCTTTTCATTTTCTTGATTGTTTCTTACTGATGTATTGTTTTACTTGAATCCACAGGTCGGCTTGCAGTGGATGCTTTCTTTGTATAACAACAAACTCAACGGAATTTTGGCTGATGAGATGGGGCTTGGGAAGACTGTGCAGGTTACTTGTTTTTTATTAATGGTGGTTTTAATATTTGATTGCTACTCTCTATGCCAACATGGAGGAATCACTTTCTTTCTCATGAATTTTTTAAAATCATTTTCTGCTTTTTTATTCCAACTCTTGTAACAATTTGGTTTAAGTTTCTTTACCAGTGTTTGTAGACATTTTTCTAAGGTTCATTTTCTTCTTACTTATGCAGGTTATGGCATTAATTGCTCATTTGATGGAGTTCAAAGGAAACTATGGCCCACATCTTATCATAGTTCCTAATGCTGTTCTTGTGAACTGGAAGGTTTGGTTAATTTTTAAATCCTAAATTCTTATTAGTGGAATTTTCTTCTATTTTATACGTTTAATTTACTTCATATTCCAGAGTGAGTTTCACAATTGGCTGCCAACTGTCTCCTGCATATTCTATGTTGGAGGGAAGGAACAGAGGTCAAAATTGTTTTCTCAAGTAAGATGAACTCCTAGTTATTAGAAATTATAGCTAGATAATATTTCGCCTACAAAAATTAAATAATTTTCACTTGATCTCTGTTGTTTAGGAAGTGTTAGCCATGAAGTTTAATGTCCTCGTGACAACCTATGAATTCATTATGTATGATCGTTCAAAGCTTTCAAAAGTTGATTGGAAGTATATCATAATTGATGAAGCACAACGGATGAAGGATAGAGAATCAGTACTATCTCGTGATCTTGATAGATATCGCTGCCAAAGGCGTTTGCTTCTTACAGGAACACCATTACAGGTTTGCTGAGAGTCTGAGACTACCTTAGATGTAGTAGTCTCATTTTTCTGTACCAGACATGAAGTTTTCATACATGTATTACCTTAAATGGATTTACTATTATTGGTTTAACTTGTTACATTTGACCTTTTAAAGTAGAAAAGTTTCTGAGAATATGTTTACATTTTACTAACTTCTGCATAGAATCATCATGCAAAATATTTGTAGTCGTCAGGCTGCTCACGTGCATATATTTGAAATTAAGGCTAATCCTAGCTGGGATCAATGTTGGATCTGTCATCACCTCAAATGAGAACTATGTTGGTTAATAATACACATGAAAAGAAGGAAAACAAAGACTTTTCTAGAAAAAGAGAGCCAACGGATTACTGTTCGAGACTGGTTGGGCTGATATTGTTCTGTTAGCTTTTTTGTGTTAATGCACCCTTTCCTGTTTATTTCAAAGACCTCAATGGCTCACATCCATTATATTTCTGTATACAGAATGACCTTAAAGAACTCTGGTCACTTTTAAACCTACTGCTCCCAGAGGTCTTTGATAATCGAAAAGCATTTCATGACTGGTTCTCTCAACCATTTCAAAAAGAAGGCCCCTCACACAACGCTGAGGATGACTGGCTCGAAACTGAGAAGAAGGTGATCATTATCCACAGGCTCCATCAAATTCTGGAGCCTTTCATGCTCAGGCGTCGTGTTGAAGATGTTGAAGGATCACTTCCTCCCAAGGTATGTCTTTTAAATATTCTAGATATTCTATGATGTGGATTGTTTCTGACAGCAATTTGAACCTGCAGGTTTCAATTGTGTTGAAATGTAGAATGTCTGCTATACAGAGTGCCATTTACGACTGGATCAAATCCACTGGTACTCTTCGGCTTGACCCAGAAGATGAAAAGTGCAAAGTTCAAAAGAATCCTGTTTACCAGGCTAAGACATACAAACCTTTAAATAATAGATGTATGGAGCTCAGAAAACTTTGCAATCACCCATTGCTAAATTATCCATATTTTAGTGACTTATCGAAGGCTTTTCTTGTGAGATCATGTGGAAAGTTGTGGGTCTTGGATAGAATTTTAATAAAACTTCATAGAACAGGACATCGAGTCCTGCTCTTCAGTACCATGACAAAACTTCTTGATATAATGGAGGAATATTTACAATGGCGAAGACTTGTGTACAGACGGATTGATGGGACAACTAGCTTAGAAGATCGTGAATCTGCTATTATGGACTTTAACAGCCCTGATACTGATTGCTTCATCTTCTTGCTTAGTATCCGTGCTGCTGGACGGGGTTTAAATCTCCAGTCTGCTGATACAGTAGTCATATATGATCCTGATCCAAACCCAAAAAATGAGGAACAGGCTGTTGCTCGTGCGCACCGTATTGGGCAGACGAGGGAAGTTAAAGTCATTTATATGGAAGCTGTGGTTGACAAAATCTCAAGCCATCAGAAAGAGGACGAATACAGGAGTGAAGGTTTAGTGGATTCAGATGATGACCTTGCTGGCAAGGACCGGTACATGGGTTCAATCGAGAGCCTCATACGGAATAATATCCAGCAGTATAAAATTGACATGGCTGATGAAGTTATAAATGCTGGACGATTTGACCAGAGAACAACACATGAAGAAAGACGCATGACCTTAGAAACCTTGTTGCACGACGAAGAGAGATGCCAAGAAACAGTTCATGACGTTCCCTCACTACATGAGGTAAATTGCATGATTTCTCGCAGTGAAGAAGAAGTGGAGCTCTTTGATCAGATGGATGAAGAACTAGAGTGGATAGACGAAATGACTCGATACGATCAGGTTCCAAAGTGGCTTCGTGCTGGTACCAAAGAAGTGAATGCCACTGTTGCTAATTTATCAAAGAAACCATCAAAGAATATCCTATTTGGTGGAAACATTGGCATGAATTCCAGCGAAATGGCCTCTGAGACGGAGAGAAAACGGGGGAGACCTAAGGGGAAAGTTCCTATTTACACTGAATATGATGAAAATGATGAGTTCTTCGAATCTAGTTCTGATGAGAGGAATCAGTATTCTATACAAGAAGAAGAAGAAGAAATTGGGGAATTTGAAAATGATGAAAATAAAGATAAGTTAGAAGAGGATGATCCTGTTTCTGCTGATGAATACAGATACCAAAGAGGTATGAAACACACTAGAAACAATCTTGCACTTGAACAACCAGGTTCATCTGGGTCTTCTTCCCATGGTCAAAGATTAATGGCAATGGCCTCACCTTCTGCGTCTTCTCAGAAGTTTGGATCACTTTCTGCTTTAGATGGCAGGTCCAGTTCTCGTTCAAAGAAGGTGGTATGTCTTGTAACATTCTATCCTGATTCTTCACGGCTTCATTCTCGAAGTCGTTGAGTTACCTGAAATGTTTTTGTTTTCTAATTTTCCAGGTAGATGAGTTAGAGGAAGGGGAAATTGTTGGATCTGGAGACTCTCAGATGGATCATCAGCAATCTGGTAGTTGGAACCAAGATCGAGATGAAGGTGAAGATGAACAGGTGTTGCAGCCCAAAATTAAACGTAAACGAAGTTTTCGAGGTCGTCCGAGGCAGGCTGCAGAGACATCGGAAGAGATGTATGGTGAGAAGTCATCTCTCAGGAGAGGGGATTCTTCTCGGTTACCTTTCCCAGTAGAGCGTGATTTGCAAGGAAGGGATGGCCGTGAGCATAAAGTTCTTGGAGAGCCTAGTTTGTTGAAGCATGGCAAAATTGATTCGTCCTTCAATAATAGACAAAATTTATCCACAAGAAAAATTTCAAATACAGCTAAAGGGCATGCTTCACTAAAATCTGCCAGAGCAAGTCATGTTTCTATTCCTCCAGATGCTGCTTCTGAACAGCCAAGCAAGAACTGGGATAGTAAAGTCATGAAAGGGGATACAACTGGTAGCGGTAAGATGTCTGAGGTCATACAGAGAAAGGTATGTAGCTCTAGACTTTTTCGGATTCTATTATTCAAGTTGCACTCTACTAAGAAATGAGAACTTGTGTTACTTTTTCGGATTCTATTATTCAGTTTTCGGCTTAATACTAAGCTGTTGTGCTATGTGCATTAATTAAGTGCCGTCGATTACTGAATTGACTGCTTGACTTTACTGAATTACCGGACCCTTCTTAGGCTTTTGTATTACTTGATGCATGACAAATGAAACATTGGACCTGATCTCTTCCATTAAAAGTAGGTGAAAAGCATGTTAAGGTGTGGCCTGACTAGGTGAATAACTTCTTTATCATTGAATATTGATCAAATTCCAAGTATATGGTAACTTTTCTCTCCTCTTTTTTCACCTCTTCTCACGTCTTTCCTTTCTTTTACTTTCTCCACGACTTTCAGCATCAGTTAGTATATGTTATTTTGAGTATGAGACTTCCTAAAAAGGGAAGGACATTCATTTTGAGATGGAAGGAATAAGATTTTTATCTTCTAGTCCTATACAGGTAACAAGAGTCATTTTGTAAAGGTGAATTTCAGGGTAGTTTATTTTAGGATGACACCTACTAACTATAACAATTTTTAATGTCCTAGGTTTATTAATACATGAAACTTATTTTCTCATAACCAACTATTTAGTCGTGTTTTGTTCCTCCTATTATAGAAAGCCCCAAAACTCTGAGGTCATCCAGTGCGGTGGCTAAAATGTTCTTACCAATATTATATGTGCAAAACTCTGAACTTAATCAACAGTCTTGGTCTAAAAACCTCAGGAGAAAGAAGGTTGAATGTGATGGATAAAAGATTTTGATTTCATATCTTGGCTCAGTAACGGAATGGGATCTGAATGGACACAGTCATCCGTATGGATTGTTGTATTTGTTGTCCTTTTCTCTTTTATTTTCGATTTCCTCTAGGTTTTGACAGGGGATCAAACATTTATGATATTGCATTTGAGATTTTTCTCTATGTCCTCCACACCTTGTACAGTTGCTATTTAACTTAGCGGCATCTCTTGGCAAGTTGACACAATTTCATCAATCCCCATTTTTTCTATCTTTAAACATTTCGCTTTCTCTGCATGCCTTGAATCTTTACTTCCATTGCTTTCTTTCTTAGTGGTTGCAATTTATATAAATGTTGATGTATCACAGTGCAAGAATGTTATTAGCAAGCTCCAAAGGAGAATAGACAAGGAAGGGCATCAAATAATTCCCCTGCTAACTGAACTATGGAAAAAAATTGAAAGCTCAGGTGGCGTAGGTAGGGCAGGGGATAGCCTTTTGGATCTACGAAAGATCGATCAATCCATTGATAAATCTCAGTACAACGGAGTGATGGAGCTTGTGTCAGATGTGCAGCTTATGTTGAAGCTTGGGATGCAATACTATGCTTTCTCATTTGAGGTATGGCTATTTATTTCTATCATTGTTTCTCTGTCTCAAAATAAAAAAGAAGGATCAATCAGTACAGAGTATAATTATGAGAAGACGAAAGTTTGAAGAACTAGTGGGCCATTCTTCTGTCTCAGTTCTCTTAAATTTATTCACCCATGTAGAATTCTAAGATCAATAACATGATCTTTGGAAGTGAAAAAATTGTTTTGGTATTCAAAATTTTCCTCCCGAATATGATGGAATCCGTGAAGCTCTGAATGTTTTATGTGAATTATATTGGAAATTAAACAGAGAAATCTTTAGTGATGTCCATCCTATCCTATTGGCATATTTGATAGATTGGATTGGGTAGCACTCGACAATATTAAGGAAGAAAAGAGAAGCTAATTTTTTATTATATATTTTTTATGGTAAGAAGCTAAAAATATTATCTTATATTCTTCGGTTGTATCTACTACTAATTACCAAACATAACCTGTATTTATTCAAAAATTCCAATATTTGTGCTAAATGAACTTTATGAATACATTGTAATAGGTGAGAACCGAAGCAAGAAAAGTGCACGATCTTTTCTTTGATATCTTGAAGATAGCATTTCCAGACACTGATTTTCGGGAGGCCAGGAATTCTATATCTTTCTCCAGCCAAGTAGCTATGCCAGTCTCTGGTTCATCATCGAGGCAGGTGCTTGCTGGTCAAAGCAAGCGACAAAAATTAGTAAAGGATGTCGACTCTGATCCAGGTCCTCGCCAGAAGCCACATGCTCGAATTCCCGTTCATACTGTTGAATAGAAACACCACCACAACCACACCAAGTAGCTATGCCAATCTCTGGTTCATCATCGAGGCAGGTGCTTGCTGGTCAAAGCAAGCGACAAAAATTAATAAAGGATGTCGACTCTGATCCAGGTCCTCTCCAGAAGCCACATGCTCGAATTCCCGTTCATACTGTTGAAAGCACTAAGGTCAAAAGCTATATGCCTCAAAAGGAGTCAAGGCTTGGAAGTAGCAGTAGCCTGGAGACTGGACAGAAGGACGAATCTCGCCCACTGACTCATCCAGGTGACCTTGTTATATGCAAGAAGAAGAGGAAAGAAAGAGAGAAATCGACTGTGAAGTCCGGGAATGAGTTGACTGGTCCGGTTTCACCCACTGGAATTAGCCGTAATGTGAAAAGTCCTGGCTCGAGTTCAGGCACGAGAGATGTGCTATGGAGCCAACAAAGTACCCAACCACAGGGACGGGTTTCCATTTCTCCCCAACCAGAGAATAGTGGTGGCTCTGTTGCTTGGGCAAATCCTGTAAAGAGGACGAGAACTGGTGTTGGGAGGAGGCCCCCAAGCCATTTATGATTTATACGTTAGTTCCGTCAAATCAAAGAAGAAAACAATTCTCTGGTGTTTAGGTGCCTTGTATAATGGTGCTGGATTGCGGTTCTTGTAGATGTAGCACTGTTTTTCGTGTGTTTTTTGGATTAACATGGTTGAACAATTTACCTGTCCTTTTTGTATGATATGAGAACCTTGTATCTGAATTGCCTACCATTTAACTCTTCTCTAATACCTTTATTGATCTTCAAATAAATGGCGATGTGCTGGTGGTTCGGGTGGTGGTCATTGTGTTGCATGGTGGCGGTGCTGGCAGTGGCACTGATGGTCATGCAGTCTATTAGGTCTGGGGTTGAGGTAGAATGGGTGTGCGTGAAATCATTGAGAAGGGGAAGACTTGACTTGATTATACTTTTCGATTGTGGACGACGACATTTAAATAAATAAATTTGTTCACTATAACAATTTAAGCTTTTCGGTAGGGGTGGCTCAACATGGTAAACAAATGTTTCATGTTCGAGTCTCATCATGCATGCATGAGGGCATATTGAAGATGAGATTTAACGAATGAATTTGTCCTCTCTTAGCCAATTTAAGCTCTTAGAAAAGATAATTGTATAGCACACTTAAAAACATTATTATTTATTTACACCAGAATAAGTTCATAAAATTTAGTAAACTAAGAGCAAGTTCTCATGGTATATGAACCACTTTCTTCTTAGTAGTAAAAAAGCAAACACATCAAGTTATTGCTGCATCTATTTACATAGACAAAGGGTATGAATTTTCTTTTCACCCCTTCCAATGAATAATTTTATCTGCAGTTAAGTAAATTTCAAGCAGAAACTAGGTGCATAATGTAAAAATACTGATTCTTAAAGAGACTGAATAGAGCTATGGATCCACTGGCCCTGCAACTGCCTCGTCACTAGAGTCATTCTCGTCTTCGCTTAGCTCCTCGTCACTCGATTTCTCCCCTGAGGTTGTCCCTACATCTTCTGGCTTGGCATATCTCTGACAGTATTCTGGAAGATAAAATTTAGGTCAGTTTCAACATTCCCATAATGCACAGAGCAGACGAGATTCCTGTGTGTATTCAAAGTTAAGAATCCTAGGAAATCATGTCAAAAGCATGAATGTAGACTCGGAGGATGAAGATGAAAGAATGGACAGAGACACTCTTCTTTACCTTGAGAGCGCCATTCGATGTTACATCTTTATTCAGATGTTATTACCATTAGACTTGGAGGCGGCTATGAAGGATTAATGAATTAATCTTCAAATTATAAAAGGTACTAATGCTTTAAAAAAAAAAAAAAAA
>CAIGRO010222339.1:0-10101 GCA_903798355.1 Fraxinus baroniana | reverse complement strand
TTAAGCCCCTGTTTGGGTCACATTCTTTTTTTCATTTTCATTCTTCTACTCATTTTCAATCACATATTCTCCAATAAAATAATATTTTCTATCACATCAATAACTTTTCCTTCTTTTTCAACCACATATTTTCCATCACATTAACCAAAAAAATGTATTCTTTTGAAAATAATGTGCACCAAACGGGGGCTAAAATAAAATCTCAAGTTTTAAAATGAAAATGGGGAGCATTAGGTGCAAATGAGTCATTCGATCTGATTAGGCTTCAAATGAGCACACAAATTTTAACAGCAGTTTGTTTTCTTTCTTAGCAAAATGATTGAATCCAAATAGAACTTTGCTACTCAAACCGGGTTGGGGATAGGGAAATAAAATAGGGGCTGAGGTGGATGCACCTCAGCCCTGTTTGAGTAGCTTTAGTGATCCAAATATTTAATAATTTAAAAAAAAATGGGGAAGACAAATTTGATCTTGATCCAAATATTTAATTAAAAAAAATAAAAACGCGGAAGACAAATTTGATCAATAATTGAAGAGAAATACGCAATCCAAGGCAGATGCCCGTGTTTCGAGATTCGTTCCAACTGACACACTTATTTTGGATCCACCAAATTTCTGTTTTCTATTTGCCCTTTAAAAAGGACCACTTCTCATTGCAAAAATGGTCCCAATATATCAATTATATCCTCCAATTATTATTATTTTGAAGAAATGCCTTTCTAACTTCATGTTATTATAATTTGGTCAAATTATATTTTTATCCATGCATTTTATAGAACTCATAATTTATCTATTTTAATCACATATTTCTTGGAATTCATTCTCAATAATCACTTGTAATGGAATTGTGCATATGTGGCATGATACCAAGTTTTGAAGAATGTATAATTAAAAATGAATTTGAAAAAAAATAAATTTTAGAGAATGAAGCTCAAACACAGACTTATTGTAGTGATCGGTCTTCTTTTTAGTGATCCATTAATCATGTTTACCTCTTTAGAAAAGTCTAGCCTTGTTTGATTTAGATAAAAAGGAGTATAAAATCTAACCATCCATTTGGACCTCTGCTGTCGATTTTTTAAAGGATTGAGACTTTCGTTGTCACAAATTGAAGGTTAAAGTAGAGTTTGTGAAAACGTGAAGATTAGGACTGTTATTGCAATTTTCCCTAGTTAATATGTTATATTGCATTTTGAATGAGAGACTAACTGCAGTGCTACATTTACAGATACATACTCTACATATAGTTACAAGGGGGTGAGGGAGGGGTGGGCGGGCGGGCGGGCGGGTGTGTAATTTTTTTTCTTTTTTATTGTACGGGACCCACCTCATGTGAGATGGTGTAAAAATTCTGTAAGTTAAATATTTCTGTACAAATGGATTAATTCAAACAATTAGCCCAAATTTGACCTTGTGCCCTTAACTTTGAATTTTACACATTCTTATGTTCAACATTTTATTAATTAGTATATCTCCTATCTTATAATGATTTATGTCAAACAAGTCCATTTGGAAGCGTAAAATAACTTATTTTTCAATCATATTTTTTTAAAATAATAATAAATACAAAAGTATAACAAAATATTTTTTTCCTCATTTTAAAGTGCGCGCACACACACTATATATATATATATATATATATATATATATATTAACTGAAATCATAATGAAAGACAAGTTTTGTTAATTAAAAATTCAACGAAAAGAAGTATAGACAATTTTTACAATGAGCAAATGTTGAGAATCTTCACTGCAATTAAAATGTGGTGTTACTAAAAATTGTGGTGTAAATATAATTACCCTAATAAATTATGGAAAACTTAAATTTGATGTTTTTTTGAAAATGAACATGAAAAAGTGATTTTAAATTCATTTTTCACACGAGCACTAAGAGACCATTTGATGTATATGTTTTTTTTTTTTGTGTGTAAAAAGTGATTATGTAACGTTAAAAAGTAGAAAAAGTTATGATCACTTACAAAATTATTTTATCAGAAGAAGGTACCATTGAAAATTAATTTGAAAATTTTTAAAAAAAAAACGCTTTTTCCACTTCCCCATCTATAACAACGCTTCTCTTCCTCACACACACACACACACACAGCTGACAGCACCCCAAAGTAACAAACCACTCTCTCTCCCTGCTCTGTGTTTTCTAGTTTTCAGCGCCGTTTCTTCTCCTATAAATTCTCTGGCTCAGCAATTTCAATTCCCTTAAGCTAATGCAGCAAAGAGGAAGGTCTACTAACCGAAGATCCAGGACTTTTTCTAGATCCCGCATTGCCATTGAGGGTTGTTAAATTTACCCAAGAACCCTAACATTTTTTTCTCGGATCCAAAACAACCCATTAAAACCATAAAAATTCATCTGCCATTCCAGTAATCATCATATTTCGCCATGGCTGCTATTAGAGGTTTCGATAAATTTACTTTTTTTTTTTCTCACTTTTTAGAACGGAATTTAATTGGGTTTTTGTTGAATTGGAAAAATTGACATTGTTTTTGCTTTTGAATTTATAGAACAAGAGCGTAAAGTGCAGAAGAGTTACTGGATCGAGCATTCTGCTGATCTGACGGTGGAGGCGATGATGCTTGATTCCAAAGCGTCCGATCTGGACAAAGAAGAGAGGCCAGAGGTATGTCTCTAATGAAATTCAACTTTCTTTTTGTAGTTTCCTGAATGTAATTGATAAGCGTTGAAAATGCTGCTTTGATTTTGCCTTATTTCTGTTTTAGATCTGTTTTTTCTGGAATGAATCTATTGGTGCTTCCATTTTTATTTGGATTTTTCTTGGCTATTGATTTGATTACTTCAAAAAACTTGGTTTTTTGGGGTTACCATTTTTTGTTGGCTCCGTTGCTTCTTTGCTATTGTTAAGAATGGATCCTTTTCGACTTCTCTGGATTGTACCAAAAATAAAATCCCCTGCTTTACTTATTTAAGATCTAGTTGCTTTCGATATTTCCTGAGCCATCTCCAATGGAGACATCATTGCGCCAAAATGCACCAAATTTTGGTGCAAAGGAGCTCCAATGGAACACAATGAATAGTGTCGTACCAAATATGGTGCAATACTATTCACTTTGCACCATTTTGGAAAAATGGTATAAAGTCCAGTTTGTCTTTTCTTTTAATTTGTCAAAAAGTATTTTTGGAGTGTATTTGCGTCATTTTTGTTATATAATTTTTAATACAATTATTATTATTATTATTATTATTATTATTATTATTATTACTATTTGCATTTAAAATAAATTTTAAATTTTAAAAATAATAATTACTAATTAATTAAAATAAGAATAAAAAAACTTAAAATATAACTAACACGATTAGTTATAGTTAACACGCAATGTATTACAATAACCACCTATATTAATCTAGTTTTATTTAAAGAAAACTAATGCATTAATCGATCATTCATGGGAAGAATATATGAATTCCGAGAATTAAATTACAATGATATTTCGACTTCATATTTAGTAATAATATGTTTTATTTTAATTGTACTATGTTTTAATAAGCCCCTGTTTGATACACATTAATATTTTTATTTTCATTATTCTACTCATTTTTAACCTCACTTTTTTCAATAAAATAATATTGTCCATCACATCATTAACATTTCTTTCTTTTTCAACCGCACATTTTTCATCAATCTACCATTCCAGAATACATTCTTCCAAAATAATGTAGCTCAAACTCAAACACACCCTAATATATTTATTAATGAATTTAATATTTTCCTTAATTTAACGTAATTATTTATTTAGTAATTTATATATTTCTAGAATAAATAAATTACTAGGAATAAAAAAAGATAAGAAAATGATTAAATACTGTTCATTTGATGTAAATTTTGGTATAATAGTTGGAGATGAATTTTAGTTTGATGCAAAATTTGGTGCAAGATTTTGTGTAAAATAGTGTTAAATTTGGAGATGGCATGAAGCCCATCCTTTTTATTGGAAAAAGACAAAAGTTTGTTGTCAATAATGTCAGAAATGATTTTGTTTTTTTTTAAAAATTATCATATTCATGAAGATTGGATCTTTTTGTGTTTCTTTCACGAGTTCATAATGATTTCATATGCTAAAGCTGTTTGGAATAAATTTATGAGTAGTGATTTGTTAGTTTTCCAATGAGATTTGCACAGGATAATGCAACTTAGGCTACGGACCACCAAAGACTTTTTGGTCCTAACCCCCTTCCTCTTCTTACCTATTCTACTGAGATCTCGTCACTCGTGAGAACACGAGTCTCTGTAGGTCTAAGCAAAACATGTTTCAAGTCTTAGGGCTTGTTTGATACCCTTAATTTTCCCTAGAACTAGGAATTCTTTTTCCATTTTCTAGCTTTTGCCTTGTTTGATGGTAGAAATTTTCCATGGAAATTTTTTTCACTTTCTCTTACACGTGCACATTTTCCTTGATTTTGTTGAAATTGCTTTCCCACCGTTTAGGTGAGTTTTCATTTTCCAGCTTTTTTTTTTTTGGCAAAGTAAAAAAATATCACTTTTATTGACAATTTCCATACAAAACACAGTCAAACGAATGATATTCAGTATGATATTTTTTTTTTTTGGCAAGTGAAACAAATTCTAAACTCAATGGTAAAAAAATTATGATTTTAATGGATAATTTTCATGAAAAATAAAGCCAAACGGACACCAAACTTTCAACATTTTTCAGGTGTTATACTAATCAAATACAATTAATTACAATTCTCAGTAAAACAATCTCTAAACAATTCAATTCCCTAGAATTCATTTTCTTTCCACCCATTTTCCACCTTTGCAATCAAATGGTCCCTTAGTGTTTCTTTTCCTTATTTACTTTACCTAATAAATAAATAATTAATTTAGTTAGTTATGAAAACTTTTTGCAATCTGCATCTTTGACGTGCTTACAATATGTAAGTGACTCGATGAGGTTCAAATCCTTTCAAATTGCAATTCTGATGACTCTGAAATCTGGCATGATACCTCCTTACAGACCCTGTCAAGCAGACAACATAAATACCGTATCTTAAACAAATATTTGCATATTTCCTGCCTTCTTATTTGAATTCACAACATCATGGTTGTTAGATGAATATCATTGCTCTGACCAACAGCCTGTCGATTGGCATGTGAGAAACATAGCAAAAATGCCATTTTTTTTCCTTTTCCGTAAAATACGTTGTTATTGTTGAATCAGTGTGGTTTATGCTGCCTAACTATATCTGCGTATCCTCATATTTATGTCTTAACTTCATAAACAAATCTTTCTGAATTATTCTACATGCTTGTTAAATTTAGTATTCCCCTTGCCCACACTAGTTAGTCTATAATCTCAGAAAATCAGGTCTCAAATTTCAGAGTTATCTTTTTTCTTTTTCTCTTTGAATTTGGTGCTCTTTATTTTGACAGACATACAACGTTTTGAGTGTCAGTCAGTTGACTTGCCATGAATTTTTGCTTTGCAGGTGCTTTCTCTGCTCCCACCTTATGACAATAAGTCAGTTCTGGAACTGGGAGCTGGTATTGGCCGTTTCACTGGTGAATTAGCTCAGAGGGCTGGCCAAGTTGTAGCTCTGGACTTCATAGATAGTGTAATAAAGAAGGTTTGTGCCTTACCCTGACAAATTTCATTTGCTATTGCTATTGCTCTGCTTTCAAATTTATCTGGTAGTTACATGAAGTCCGAGTCTTTAATTCTCTGATTCACAGAATGAACGTATCAATGGACATTATGAAAATGTCAAATTCATGTGTGCTGATGTGACATCCCCAGACTTGAATTTTTCAGAAGAGTCAATGGACTTGATATTTTCTAATTGGCTACTGATGTATCTCTCAGACAAAGAGGTGAATTTTCTTAACTTCCTTTTCTTTTTGAGAAACCGTTTCTACAAGTTGCATGAACTTGTATCGCTCAAGTGTTACCATGATGTGCAAGAAAATTTTTCCTTTTTTGATTTTTTTTCCACTACATGTTGCCACAGGATGACTGTATTGTCCATTATTTTTCAGGTAGAGAATGTTGCTGCAAGAATGGTCAAATGGTTAAAAGTTGGTGGTTACATATTTTTCAGAGAATCGTGTTTCCATCAGTCTGGAGACCACAAGCGAAAGAATAACCCTACTCATTACAGAGAACCAAGATACTATACAAAGGTTTCAGTTTTACACATACCTCTTTTTCATGCAGCATGTAGAGCTGCAACGATCTAATAAACTTCTGCTCTAAATTGTTGAAATCTTACATGCCTAAATGGTAGAGCACCATTGGCAGACCTCAATCAGTCTCTATTTCCTTATATAGATCTTGGTTTGTGTAGGCTGGTTTTTATCCAACCTGTACCCACCCCGGGTATATCCTTCAATAGAAATCACATAAAGGGTAGATTAGAATCTCAGATGTGATGCACCCGTCATAATCAGAGACAATTATTATGCTTCTGTTTTCAAGTTTTTTCTAAAACTTAAAAAACTTTTAACAGTAAATAAACGAATTTTTATTGACTAATAAGAATAGAAAGAAGAAGAAAAATAATACCTCATGGTGAAGATATCCACAGTAAATAGCATGATTGTAATATTTTTTTTTGTCTATCATGGCTTGATATCTCACCAGTAATTACAACCGTCTACTCATACAGACTACGTATGTATTGTAAATGTTGACTAAGAATTATTGACTTTCAAACAACTTTTTTTATTCAGATATTTCGTGGACCCACTTATCTACCGCTCATTTGTTTGTAAACAATTGCTTATGAACACTTGCTAAACATATGCTTAGTAAACCTAGATAGTGTTTTGTCCCTCCAAATATGCACAACAATCAAAATGTTCTTGAGTTCTAAAGCTTCTGATAATTATTTTTAGTTTTTTTGTTCTAATTTGATTATGCTTTCCCAACATATTGAACTTGTAGGTTTTCAAGGAATGCCATATGCATGATGGTTCTGGAAACTCATTTGAACTTGCACTTATCAGTTGCAAGTGCATTGGAGCATATGTCAAAAACAAAAAGAATCAGAATCAGGTAATATGTTTTGGCCATATTTCAGTTTCATTTTTCCTGTCTAGTAACTTTGGTAATGAACTTAAATCTCAATCATAACACAGTCATTGAAATAAAGGAAAATGAAACTTGTATTTTTTTCTACTTTTGCTTGTGCAGATTTGCTGGATATGGCAAAAGGTTAGCTCAGCGGATGACAGGGGATTCCAGAGGTTCTTGGATACTGTCCAGTATAAATGTAGTGGCATATTACGCTATGAGCGTGTCTTTGGACAGGGATTTGTGAGCACTGGAGGGATTGGTATGCCACAGTGCTGCACACATTTTTCTTTTCTTTTCTTTATGACATTGTGTGGAATCATGACCTACTATATTGCCAGTATATATTTTTCTGATGGTCCAAAATTTCTCCAAATATAACAATGGTCCTACATTTATCCGCCATTCCATAGAAAGCAGTTGACCTCCATTATATGCTAAGATGCTTGGCGCCTGCTTGTTTGGGGAGTATATTTTTGGCAATGTCAATATTCAATTGCTCTCTTCAGTTAGTTCTCACACATGCCATAAACAGTTGTAGGTCTTTACTACTGATCTTGTTTTCCCTTTGAGCAATTTAGATGAACATATCTTGCATCTTGGTGTATTGTCCTAGTGTACTTGATGAGATAATTGATTGTGGAGCATTTTCCTGCCAAGTAGTTGTCAATTAGTCCTTTGAATATAAGAGAATAATTATGTTGTTTATTATTTAGTTTTCTTCTATGTTTTAATTGTAGAAAACTTCTGTTCTCGAGCAGATACAACAAGAGAGTTTGTCGATAAACTGGATCTTCAGCCTGGCCAGAAAGTCCTAGACGTGGGATGTGGCATTGGTGGAGGTGACTTCTACATGGCTGACAAGTATGATGTTCATGTTGTTGGAATTGACCTCTCCATCAACATGATTTCTTTTGCTCTTGAACGTGCTATTGGTCTCAAGTGTGCTGTCGAATTTGAGGTGGCTGATTGTACTAAGAAAGAATATCCTGAAGGCACATTTGATGTGATCTATAGTCGTGACACAATTCTTCACATTCAGGTACTTTAAAATCTTTCTGCGACTAACTTGAAAATTCTTACAGACTAGCTAGTTCTTTTAACTTGAAAAAGTTGAAGGTCGAACATCAGAACCTTTTTTTCTTTACTGATATTTCATATTTTCGCATTTGGTTTAATTACTTGGAACACTTGAGATGACATGAGGTAATATCACTTGTCCGAACGGTTTTATTTAGACAAACACATAGCTGAAAATGTGATCTTATTTTTATCTCCCGTCGAACATCTGGCAAATCTCAAACTATTGGTATTTTACAGGACAAACCTTCACTATTTAAATTGTTCTACAAGTGGCTGAAGCCAGGAGGCAAAATCCTTATAAGTGACTACTGCAGGAGTGCTGGAACTCCATCAGCAGAATTTGCACAGTATATTAAGCAAAGGGGATACGATCTGCACGATGTCAGCACTTATGGCCAGGTGAGGTCGTGTATAAAATAACTGCCCATGCCTGCTCATGCTTGTGCTTGATTGGACCAAAATCTTATTTCATTAACGTACTTTTCCGGCTTTGTATGTTAACAGATGCTACGTGATGCTGGTTTTCATGATGTTGTTGCTGAGGATCGTACGAAGCAGGTGCTTATCAACCTAAATATTTCTTCAAATTAGTTTTCATCTCTTTGTATGGTGTGTGTTTTACTTAAACCAATGGTTCCTTGTTTTCCAGTTCATAAAAGTTCTTGAGAAGGAAATGGATACCACAGAGAAGAATAAGGAAGCATTTATCCAGGACTTCTCTGAAGTGCGTAATTGGTTCTTCGTCTGTTATGCACTTGTTATTTCTAATCTTGTGGCCATTTATCGTACATCTCACTCAATATTCATGTTTACGTTCACAGGACGACTATAATGATATCGTTGGTGGTTGGAAGGCCAAGCTAGTCCGCAGTACCTCGGGCGAGCAGACGTGGGGTTTGTTTATTGCCAAGAAAAAGTAAAATCATGTGATTTCAGTGTGGCAGTTTTATGTACTTTTGAATTGAACTCTCGAGATAATAACGTTTGTTTTATGTTTCTATGGTTCTATGTTAAACTCATGACATTCTACCGTATGATAAACTATTTCTACACCTTTCTTGTCGTAAAATTAAGTTCGAATTTGGTTTGCTATCGATGTGTTGCTTTGGTTACTTGCACCAAGTACAAAGGATTGCCATTTTCCTATTCTATGTATGCATAAAACTTAGAATTATTTTACATGAACATCAGGATTTACACTCAACATTATGTCGAAGTGACATTTTATCATTGGCCTGAGTACATGTAGCAAAACTCAAAAACTTAATGGAGGGAGTGGGTGTCTTCCAAAAGAGGCAGAACTATCACTCTTTCCAATTACATCTAAGCTTGAAAATATTACTTCTAAGTAAAGAAGCGGTTTTAAAATAACATTTTTGTTCGTCGAAGTTAGAAATAAGTACTTATTTTAGAAGTAATTTACGTGCAGTCAAAATATCTGACTTTTCTTACAGCATATTCGGTAGTTGAATAGTTAAAATTAAAGGTAAGTTTAGATTGAACTACTACTAACCTTAATCTTTTAAATTTAAAAACAAGTGTGGAACACGTAGAATCTTGTCATCAACATGTCTCCTAAGGCAGACGGAGTTTATTTTTTCACTTGCACAATTACATTAAATGGGCGTAACATTTGAATCAATAACCTTTATTTTATTTTTTTATACAATGTTGAACCGTTTAATTTAAAAGCATAAATTGACCACGTATGTATCACATAAATTTTGTCTTTATTATTAGAATATTAGATTTGTGATGACACGTGAAGATGTTTGTTAAGCACAAGTTAGCCTATAAGCATTGTTTATCATCCAGCTTTTCTTTGAGCTGTTTCGATGCACATTGCCATAGACATCTTCCACTCTCAATCAGTTCATCATGAGTGTCCACTGGAGAGTTCTACAAGTCTTTTATAAAGTCATATAGAGAAAAATATTTCATCCGTCGTGTTGACACGCTAAAAATGCAGCC